>JAOXYI010051113.1:0-20718 GCA_028566495.1 Lithophaga antillarum | reverse complement strand
GCTGAATAAACTAGATCCTTTTCTTTTTTTTTTTTTTTTTTTTTTTGTTTGTTTGTTTTTGTGTTTTAATATTTTATTACATTTTTAGCATCTGTAGTAAGAGGCTATATAAAACTGTTTGTGAAAAACATTTATTAATTTAGTATATCAGTACTGTAAATCAACTTTTTCATTTCAGTAATTATATCAACGGAAAGGAGAACAAATCTACGGTAGTCTTAGATTTCTTCTTTGTGCAGTTATTTCGATGTATATGTCCGACCTTAAGCTGCAGTCTGGATGAAAATCCAAATATTACCTCTTGACTTGGTATGTGAACTCTAGTATTTTATTTTGCCTTCACAAACTGTAAAGACCTTGAGTATTAACAAATGTTCTCGATCTAGGACGCAAAGTCAAAGGTCAACTTCGTACACAAATACTTGTTTTTACATTCTTCAGCTGTTTCATGCTTATTTTTTTCTCTATAAAAGGGCTTTTCAGCATTTAACAATTCAATTCCAAAACAGACATGTGATGTTGTGGCGATGGTAGGCTGGGGTAAATTAGCTGTCAAGTGCGGGAGAGCTGTCGTTTTCGACAGCGTTTGTAGCAAGTGTAAAATTTTCAGTGAATTTTTCATTCATAAACCTACAAACAAAATTCCCCACAATTCTGAAAAAAATGTCCAGCTTTAAGTAACCGCGAAGTAGCCATCATTTTTGGTGTTCGTAAACATAAGTACCGCAGCAAATTTTCTGCAGATTTCTTATAAGAAGAAATATAGAATAGTTAGGTTAGTCCGTAGTTGTTTGTGTGGCAGTGTGAATTTTCAGGCCTTTCTATTTATTTGTAGAATAATTATTATATTTTATGTTTAAATTAATAGTATTGATTAATTATGTTTATTACAGATATGTAATTAACATATTAATATTATAGTGTATCAAATTATATTTGATATGTACATTTCAGGTCAGGTGATTTAAATTTAACTGTATGTGTTAATTACTATTGCTGGTTCAATGAATCTTGGTAGTTCTGTAACTTTCAAGTTTGTGACCTATAGGTTTTACCCTCTCACCTTTGGACTTTTAAAATCTGCTTTCTGATTGGTTGTTCTTAATTTTGGAGGGAAATTCTTCCGTGGTCTTTGTTCCCAGTGAGACCTGGAAAATTACTCTTTGATGAAGTACATTTTTGTTTTGGACATGTTGGATTTTGAGTCAGACTTTCCATTTAGGTTCTGAATCTGTTTTTCTTCAATATCAGGTCAGTTTTCTTACTAATATATACATTAATATTCCAAAAGTATAAATCTAGTATGAAAGAAATGAATGAATGAAATTTGAATGAAATGTATGTATGAGTCTGGAATGCATTTTATTTTAAATATTGTAAATAGATTTTTTTTTTAAAAAAAGCATGAAAGTATAATTTAATACTGAAGTAATGATAGTAATAGTTTTAGCAGTAAAACTGAACATATGAATGAAACTTGGGTGACAATGATGTAAATTTCACATATAAAACATCTGAGTTTAAAGCAATATTAAATCACTGTTTAATCTAATACACAAATGAAACCAGTATCTTTGATATGAATAAAATATGAGTTTGACATTTTATTTAATGTGAAGATTTTATCATATTTTATAAATTGTCATAAACACATGAGTTATGATTGAAATATTTGTTATGCAGGTTGAATATGCTACTGTAGAAAGCTAGATGGCTATTTAGAATGTAACAAACAGATCTTTGCATTACCTCTGAGGTAAGAATCTGTTGTGTTTTTGTTATTTTTATGCTTTGTTAGCTTGCTTACTTTTATTTACTTTGCTTATGGCATGTCACTTAATATTTTTGCTTATTTGCTTACTAAGATAATGTATTTTGCATTTAACTGTATTTTAAAAACCTATTTATGAGAAGGATATATATTGGATTATCATGCATCCATTATGTTAATATATTGAGAGTGAACCAGTTACTTTTATTGTGTTCTTCGTCTGTACCATTGGCTTAACAGCTGAAAGTATTTTGGAATATCTCATTGTAAAGGAAAATCTGACTGTTTTCCCAGTATTCAGTAACTGTATCCAATATTTTTTGTTATACAACTTTTTGAATGTCAATGAAACGATATGAGTTATCCTTCTTTGGACTTAGTGTTTTTAATTTATGTATTTTCAGGGTTATATTCATGTATTCATTCATATATTCCACTCTGTAATAAACCCATAAACCTGAGAGACCAGTTTGTTGTATGTTTTACCATATACTACCGGTTACATTTCTGTTTTTATAAATAACGACTATTACGATAGAAACATGCAATAACTTTGTACTCAGATCGCGCAATACCGACTTTTTACAAAATTCATTCCGTCAAACTACAAACTGGAAATTAATTCTATTGGCAACAAAAGTCGGCTATATACTATATTTCCTTCTTCATTATAAATGGAATACTTTCAGCACCTCCACCATTTTGCATAAAAATGGCAATTTAAGATTTAGGCTGCAATTGGTCAATTTCCTCTCATTAAATTTCGCGGAAATGTCGGACCTATCGCATGATTCCATTTAAAATGCAATTATTATGCAAAATGGTGGGCATGATGACATGATTCTAGTTACTATGAAGAAGGAAAGGTATTCCTCTGTGATTTATGGGACTTCATATCGTGATCTGAAGGTCGTGAAGGATATTTTTGATATACGTGTATTTTGACGAAATATAATTGAATTTTGATATAAACTGCTGCGTTAGTTCTTTGGTCATGTTCGAAAACTTATATCCTATATTAATCAAAGCTTTGTTCTACTGAAGTGAAAGGTGGACAATTTCGGAGTTCTCACATGCAGTTGCGATTTAACGATTAAACGGACATATTTCGGAAGCGTGTCATTTGTGTATATACGAGGAACTGCAAAAAATAGTCTTGTGTATTTTTCATGGATATGTCATCTATTACATGTTAATTGCCTGATTTTAGTGTGAAGTAATACATAAAGAGATAAAACTCATTATTACCCCCGGATATCAGAACGAATATTCGTAGCCCAATATTATGTTATCTTTTGGTGCGAATTCAGTCTCATTACCCATGACACTTTGGGGCAAAATAAATGGTATCGCAATAACATTTAACAAAAATAAAAATTAAAAATTTTGTCTTCATTTCACATGAAAAATTACAGGGACTGGTCGTGGAATGGTACACTTTTCATTAATACAAGTGAACAACGTTAAAAGTTGGTACATACGTTCAATGCGAGATAACTCTAAGTCCTTAAACCAATGATATTTTACAGTGCAATTGTTGCGATCTCTCTAGAAATTTTCGTGCGTTATGGATACGTACATGTACTAACAGGAGTGACTATAGGAGTGTCAATAATCAGAATACTGTCATTTTTTCTTCAAAAATCAAGACAAGCTCTTAGATAAAGTCACAGCAAAAATTGTTGTACCCTGAAGATCAGTATAAAATAGAATTAATGGCGACTAAGTGTACAAAAGTTTAGTGTTCTATAATTTTTCCCTACTTTTTACATTGAAGAAATAAGGTAAACTGAAAAAGAAAAATTACAGGTTATTTTCTAAAGAGAGTTATCGGACCTGAATGTTTACATGTATACCTACACCTTTAATACATATGCAGCCCGTGAAGATTTATTGAAGAGTACATTTTTGTATATCATAAAATTATAATAAGGATAAGATAATAAGGACCCTTTGCGAACAATTTTCAGGTTAATTTGCCTAACTACATGTATGTTGTGAATCATCCAGCACAAGTACGAAGAACTGCTTTTGTCATACTCCACTGAGTAAATTCAGAAGAAGAAGAGTCGTACACCCAATTAAAATTAAGATTATTGGCATACAAATAATATTTTAACATAAATTTTCACCGAATACCAAAATAAATAGTTTTTCAGTCGCTATAGGTTTATGTTACACTGTACTTCCATTTTTGGTTTTGTTTTCTTTTACATGTAGCTGTTTGGTGTGATGATTATGAAAATATTGTATGGTTGATGTAATCTACAAACAGTTGTGTTATTTGAGATCATTGCTGAAAATGAAAGAATTTCAAATGGAACTTGAGAACAGGCCCACTAACGATATCTTCGTTAATCTCACCGTTTCTTCAACTTCGTCTTAATTCGTCTAAGAACACGGTCTATTATAGATACGATAACGTAGCCCCTCTGTCAACACTTGCCTCGCCCTTTAGTTTGAATAATCTAACCCTTCCTACGACATATTTGAATAATCTAACTCTTCATACGACATGTTTCCGAAAGGGTTAGAACACGGTCCCATATGCCATAATGGAGCAAGCCAGTGTGATTCACACCGGGGCGAATTGTGAGAGTTTTACGTGATTGTTTTCAAAGGGCGCTCATAGATAGATTAACTGATACTTTTCCTACCTATTATTTACTAAAAACATGCCAAACAATGTCATCGAATAGTAAATCCATTCAAATTTTACTTTTTTGATAATCATGATCTTTATACATTTTCCACTCGACCGCAAGCTTTTTTAAGTAAATATGAAACATCAGCTGCCTTTTTCAACTTGACCGCAAGCTTTTTTAAGTAAATATGAACATCAACTGCCTTTATCGGAAATATTTTGTTTTTTCTTAGCACTTGTGATATCGTTTGACAAAAGTAATACAACACTAAGTTATGCCGAGAAAAATTTCAGTCAATGAACTGAAATTACTTCATCTTGGATTGGCTTCATTACAGTACATACGTCCGAATCGTAATCCCGACGAGACAAGTGTTGACAGAGGGGCTACATTATCGTATCTGTCGTATGAAGGGTTAGATTATTCAAACTAGGTTTCTTATACCACAGTGCAGCATGCCGATGTGATTCACACAGTGGTGAATTGTGAATTTTTCATGATTGTTTTCAAAGAGTGATTAGCGTTCAACACAGTTATACACCTTTCCTTATTACTAGCTAAAATACATGCAAAATAATGCCTAAATCCGTTTAAGTTTTACTTTTTCATAATCTTGATCAGTTGCAAAAGACCGTTTGACAAAGGAAAGATGCATCCCTAGATGAAAAATTATGTCCGTGAATTTAAAGAATAAATGTATGTTCCATTACAATACATACCTCCAAATCGTAACAGAGCCAGGGTGATCCAGTAATTAAGGTAGCTGACTCGTGACCACTAGCCTAACAACGCTATCGTCAATTCGAGTCCCGCTCGCCCCGCTTCATGTGTTAACATTTTCCTTTCCAGACACCTATCCAAGGTCGCGATCGGGAGTTTGACCGGTCAGCTGGATAATTGTCAGGGTTTTCCTCTCCCAGTAAGTCTGGTAATTACGATAGAGCTTAAAAATTGCTGAAAGTGACGATAAGCCCCAACAACCCAACCCAGCCCGAAGAGACAAGTGGAACTCTAACAATACATTGGCTTAAATCATCGACTTTTCTGTAGTTCAAAAATAAGTTAATCACGACAAACAGCTTTTGACATTTTAGAACAGTGACTCCTTTATTCATTGCATGTAATCGATATTTTCATGGAAAACAATGTATCGTTCTTTGGTGATTTTTCTTGTTGTACATCTGGTTTACATTATCGGTGATACGTTCTCTTGTACCGAATTGTCTAATGTATATAGGATTGTAAGCTCTGTAGCATCTGCAAATGATACAACGACGCTAAATGCTACAAATATCATTTAGTGTTGAAATGCAACACTAAATGATACAATTTGTATATTTTTGTATCATTTAGCGTTGCAACTGCAACCTTAAATGATACAAAATTGTATTATTGACGGTTTTGTATCATTAATAGGTGTTAATGTGGACACTAAATGATACAAATTGTATCATTTAGTGTTGCATTTCAACACTAAATGATACAGTATTTGTATCATTTAGCGTCGTTGTATCATTTGCGGTTGCTACAAAGCTCGAACCTGTCTGTTAGGTACGATGAGCTCGACTCAATCCATATAGAAGCAAGTTTACCAGTTAGTTAATATGCAGTAACTGTATGAACTTCAAGCATTCCAACATCATGGTTGTCACTATATTGATGTGTAGCTGAAAATATTAAAAGTGGCATTTAATTCAACCAAAATAAGCACATGTAAATATCACAAGAGAAAATAATAAAGAATTCTTCGTGTTCTGAGATATGCATTAACTTGAAGATATATTTACTATTTAGACACTAATTTCGTCATTGTCATTTAGCAAATAAAGCGAAGATTTTTTTATTAAATTGTAGTTTAAAAAAACATTTATTGATATGCATGAACTGTGCTTCAAAATGAAAACAGTAATTTAATGATTGAATCACAAAAGACTTCATGAGCGCATAAAATCATATCTACATACACATATACATCAGACTAACTTGAATATTTATCGTCCAGTAAGAAATCCGGTGATGAATATTTAAAAAAAATGCAGAATAAATATACATGTATTATTAAATTAAGTGCCTCCAAACTTACCTCAAACCAGTCTCTGACTTCTGAAATTCAAACAGTGTTGTAAACATTTATAAACTGAATCTAAATAATTTATTAAATGAAATAGTTTTATAACCTCAAGAAAAATATTGTAAACAATTCTGTCATACCTACAAAAAACAGATTAGCACGATTTATCTCCCTTACACCATATTATTTCGTTACAAGTATTGCTATTTATACTTTTTCATGTATTTCGTTGTTAAAGTGTAGTGAAAGAGTAGATGTATACATAATATTTTTATAAACAAGTTAGACACTGGGTACAAACTGTTTTATGATTGATGGAAAAAGTAAACTTTCTCTCCATTACCACGATTTTTATACATTAACCTCAAACATTGTCACGTTCATTAAAAACGTGCGAGGCCTTTTAAGATGGTAGTTTTCCACATAACAATTGCATCTGTCGGAGAGTGGTTTGCATCTTGTATACGCAAATTGTATGTAAAATTTTGCATGTGCAATACCGGAGTAGGCATATTGCATAAATTATAAGAAAAACTGTAGATTTATTAGGACGGAAATTGAAAACCGAGGGGGTAAAAAAAAAAACTGTCAGTTCACACATGGCAAGATGACACCTGCCTTTAGTGTTTGTGACAGTAACTGAACGCTGGTAGATTGCGCCAAAATGACATAACAACGACGTCCCTTTATATTGTAGACGTTATCGTTCCTATGATGTCGCTTTACCTTTGGCGGTTTTTTGTATCATATTTACACAAAGTGACAAAATGACAATAATTTTATCATTCCAATAACTATTGCTAAGCAATTTGGATACCGCTATATATTTTTATTTTCTTAAAGGTCACAATCTCTACTTTAACATATTAGTTTGTGACTGCATTTTAACACAGGTAAAAGAAAACAGTTTGCATGTAAATTCTATGTAATTTAAATACACATGTACTTAATATTGCCGGTGTTTTGAACTGTTTGGGCAGAAAACGAGCATTGATACTCCGTTTTTCTTTGATTATTCTAAAAAGGATAAAAAAATTGCATCTTCATGCAAAATAGAGGAGTTGTACGATACTGTCCATTACTGACAACTTGACCTAAACTAATGGTCATCTTATTGGTACATTTATAATTGTACTATGATCGAGCGAGAAAAAGGGTAAAGGGAAGAGGGGAGGTAGATATCCAAATAATAGGTTCAACGCCAACACTATTTAATGTCTGTAACTCCTTGGTTCTGTCTTTGCTGTATTTATTTACTGGTTTGGAGGTGCGATTGTGTGCTTCAATATGGGCCTTTCCTATTATCGTTTTTCAGTAGACTATAACTATAACTGTATAAGAATGTTCCTTGGATGGTTCTTTACCAAATTTGTAACTATCATGCCGATTGGAATTCTGAATGACCACCACCAAAGGACATAGTCTAACATAGGACCATATGGAAAAGAACACACTTCAAAGATCTCAGAACCAACCAAAAACTGTTCTTGAATGATCATTGGATAATCCTTTACAAATTTTGTAATTTTCATGCCGATCGGAATTCCACCGTGGGACATAGTTTAACATATGACCCTAAATGGGTAAACATTTAAAGATCTTCATAGCAACTGCGAAAACAATTAAACCAAACCTGTCCATGAATGATCATTAGATGGTCCTAAAGTTTATAATTTTCATGCCGATCGGACTTCCAAGATGGTCTCCACCCGGGACATATAGTTTAACATAGGACCCTGTATGGGAAACACATTCAAAGATCTTTTTAGAAACTACGAAGACAATTAAACCAGAACTGTTCACGCATGATCATTGGATGGTCTTCTACAATGATTGTAATTTTCATTCCGAAATACAGACATTATTAAGATACCGATTTATCCTGAATCAGAAGTCCAAGATGGCCGCCACTGTAGGAGTAAGTTTGGAAAATGTTTTCGTTTTGGGTAACCAGGTGAGCAATACAGGCTCAGGTGAGTCTTTAGTTATTGTTAGCTTTCTTTAAATACAAAAATGTAGTGTTATATAGTTGTCATTTTAGACGGGATGTCTAATTTCTAAAATCAGAATGCAGTCCATCAGTATTTGTTGACCACTTCATAAGGTTTTTAAACTATTGTCTGGTTTTGTTACAGATATCTTATTTATCACTCAGTGATTAAACGTTTATATTTATTTTATTTAATGTAGTGTTGACCACAATGATTACTGCATCTGTACAATTATCGTACCTCTAAAATCCATCCAATTACAACAAAATAGCAACATCCGTCACTTCAATCTTAACACGTACAAAAAAAAACAAAGAAAAAAACAAAGACGAAGAACATTTGCCTATATTTGTGATCTATCAGATTACTGAATGAAGTGATAAAACAGCCGGTTAACTTTAGTAAGAACTCAATGGACATACAAATGAAAATCACTGCGTTTCCTAATTTATCACAGTTTTCAGCAGAAGATATCTGAAAACAATCGGAGTAATGAAAAGGTCCAGAACTGCAATAGCAAAATCTTTGCAAATAAGTACACTTTTTAGTGACGTGTATATTTTACTGATGGCACATAGGACCTACCTCATTCAAATATTTTATTCTGAAAGTAAGGTTGGCTTTGATTTGGAATTGAGAGAAATGATTTAACTAGATACAAAGTATGAATACTGGCATTAATACGACGACAATATGTGTATTAGAACTTTTGATTTTATTTTATCCCTATGTAACACAAGATGAAAAATAGTATATAATGGCATCATTTCACTCGGGAAATTCACTGGCATCATTTTCACTCGGAAAATTCACAGATCGAAAATTAACTTGCACGATCCTTTCACTCGGGAAAATTACAGATCGAACATTAACTTGCACGATCATTTCATTTGGGAAATTCACTGAGCGAAAGTTACTTTGTACGTCTTTCGCTATTAGTCAAAATAATATGTGTAATAAATGCTAATAACAATACGTAACTGAGGGAAACCAATTAAATCTGCAGATGCATACCTAGTCGAGGGCTATAACTCCTGAAGCAAAATTTAATTATGAACTCCGTTCAAACTCTCAGCTTGTAGGCGCAAGTTACAATAATATAAAGTCTGAAACATATCCGTTGTAAAAAAACAAATTTTATTGAGGATAACCTCATAGTTTGCCAGATTTCAAATTCAAGGGGTAAAAAAAAATACTTCAAATCTACCTTCTGTCCGTAACAAAAGATAATATGAAGTTTGAAACTGATAGGCCGTAAAGAACAAAATTTAATTGAAGGAAACCTATTAAATGACAAAAAGATTTCATATTCGCATTAAAGACGTACATATATTCAAACAAGAGGTAGAACAGCAATAAAATCGCTGTTCCTGTGCTTAGCTTTCGCCTGGTAATATTGTATAAGATTTTGTCTTGTATACATTTACTCCATGTCGCTTCATAGTTTTCATTTTATACATCAGACTAACTTGAATACTTACCCTCAAGTAAGAAACCCAGCCCTTTAAAGATGGCGATTTACATTTACAAAATATCGAATATACGTAATCTTAAATAGGAGGCGTTCCAATTTACCTAAGGTTGTCTCTTACTTCTGAAATTCCAACATTATTGTACAAGCTTATACACTGAATAAAAAAATAAAAATTATTTATTTAAGTGATATACAGTTTTATTATCGTTACAAAATATTGGTTGCATACAAGTGTTTTGTCAGTATGAGACAAATTAGCACGACTTATCTCCCTTACCCCGTATTATTTCGTTACAAGTATCAGTATTAAGCTGTCGTAAAACAGCAGGTTCATACATAGTATTTTTTAAAATTAAGTTAGATACTGGGTGCAAACTATTTTATGTTTGATGAAAAAGTAAACTGTCTCTCTCTTTTAATTTATTTAACAATGGTAAACGTATAAAATCTATTCATTAAAGGCATGATTATTTGGTTGTTAAGTCTTCGACATACATGTATAACTGGCATCTGTTCGGGGGTAGTTTTCGCCTGGTAGTGCTCAAATGCCAAATTTTCATGCAAATAATGTATTTAAAGCTGCATAAAAGACCACATTTCAAATATCGCAGTGTGCGTACTATGAAGTTGCATAAATGTATCCGAACTGTAGAGTTGTTAGGACGAAAATGAATAACCAGGGGGTAAACAAAAATCTCAGTCCACGTATAACAAGGTGACACATGCTTTTACTTCTTGTCACTAAACTAGTAGTCATCTGCTGAGTAATTGTATTTTGCCCACCAAAGAGTCGAGATAGGGAAAGGGGGAAAGGAGCGAAGGGATGGATGTTCCCAAAACATCGGTTCAGCTCGAACACTATTCAGTGCTGAACCAAGTATGTGTGACTTCTTATTGTTTCTTTTTGTAGTTTCTTTTTGTTCTATAGTTATTTTTGACGGATTGTTAATAAACCAACAAAAATCATTAGGAAACCACAATAATTAACCGGACAACACAAATATTCAGCAAATGTCTGCAGCCAAAACCGGTACGGTGGAAGCGTTTCTTATCCTACAAAACACATTTTTGTTGGTATGCCTTTTTAATAGTGCTGAAACAACCTTTCATTTGTAAGTTAAAAAATCTTAATGTCCATTAGTATTTTGTGCCACCTTCATAAAAATTTTCAAACTTTCCCGGGTTTTCTTACAGTTATCTTGAAAAAGGTCCGATGATTGTTTAAATGTTTGCATTTGTTCTCTTTAATATAATATATTAATATATCAGGCAAGAGGATGACTGCGTCAGTGAGATATTTTACCTCAACAATTCATCCGGCCATCTTCCAATATTTCAATCCTTACCACGCACAGGAAAACAAAGACGACTAACCTTTGATTACAATCTTAATTATTCGGTATTCAGTTCCTGAATGACGGGACAAAACACACTGTAAACCTGAGAAGTCGATAGGGTTTTTGTTTTTGGTTGTTTGTTTGTTTTTGCTTCCGTTTGTTTAAATTATCCTTTGGCCTTCTTTTTTCTTTTAATCTATATGAAAAAATATACTTTTTTTTCCACCTACAATCGGTCAAGTGAAACAATTTAGGCTAGGTGTATATGATAAAGATGGTGGTGGGTTTATGTTCAATGAACGGCCGCGAAACGATACAGTAGTTTTGAAACCTGAACCATAAAGGTTTCAATGCTGTGTAATAAACATAAATGTCTACATGAATTCTTCATCAAGCTTACAAATCGTCCACAATCTATTTAAAAACAAATACTAAACTTTGAAAATCTTCCCATCAGTGGATTACTCCGGAGGATTACTCTAAACAAAAGTTCATAAAAATCACCATCACAGGCTCATTTTTTCAAAAGTACTATTCGGTTTCCTGGCTGTTCAATGAACATAAATATACACCTTTATTATTTATCCTATACATAAGTCATGGTTTTAAACATTTACACAGATTCGAAGGGAATTATGGAAAGTTCACGTTTACTGCATTCATATGGAAGTCAGTCTGCTAGAAGTCAAGATAATTATCACCGCCACAATTTAAATTTATCCCGCTTTATATTATAAAATTGCAGTGTTGAAACCTATGATAAAGCACATGAAAGGGTTGTGCGTTCAGAGTATATTCTTATTGCAGTTGGCTCATGCAGAATGCATTAACTTAATCCACAAAGGCAAATTTTTAAAAAAAGCTAACTTTTAGTGTCTTAACAGATATATGTGGAAAATGGTAGTATAGCTGCTGTTGTTTTTTCTATGTTTATATGGTTGTCATTTCTATGAAAGTGTGTTCTTTAGTAGAAGGTGATTCGGATCTTTTAACCTTTGAAGACCTATATAATTATCATAGCCCATTAACCGGTTTAACCGCGCTATATCATGATGATGTTCCAAACCATGACTAAGATACTACTGTTTCAGGCCTTGGTTGGTCGATTTGTGGCTATTTTATTGTAACCGATTTTTTTCAGTTGCATCGTTGTCAATTTTGGAGTACCACTTACATCCATCAGTGGAACAGCCGTTCATACACTTTGTTTTTGGCCTTATTCTTTGTGGGGTTTTGTCAAGAGAACGTTACATCTAGAGCCTTCCTTTTTCAGTCAAAGGGTCGTTCATACACTTTGTTTTTGGCCTTATTCTTTGTGGGCTTTTGTCAAATGAACGTTATATCTTTTTCAGCCAAAGGGCCGTTCATATACTTTGTTTTTGGCCTTCTTATTCTTTGTGGGGTTTTGTTTAGGGAACATTTGCATCCATATTCTTCCTTTTTCAGTTAAAGACCCGTTCATGCACTTTGTTTTTAAGCTTGTCCTTTTTCGGGTACTGTCAAGTGAACGTTTCCGTCCTTTCTTGAACTAATGAACTGATTTATAATGTAGTGTAATTGGCTTCATTTTAATATTGTGGTTAAGGGTTTATTATATGTGAAATAGTGTACATTACAAAGCCCTTTCCAGACCTCCACAATGCGATGACATAGTTAGACAGAATGTGCTATTATTTTAAGCGAAATCTTAAAGTCCACATTGAAAACACTGGATGGCTAAAGAGATGATGACTGATGTAATATTCAAAATAGATGTAATATGTTATAGAGGAAAATATTCACTGTTGACATTTAGCTTGTTCATTAACATTTGATTAAATGAATAATTTGTGTTTTATGTAGACCAAGCTTAAAAGGCTGTTCAAACTAAGATAAATTCCTCCTATTGGAGAAGCCCATTGTTTCAAAATATTAAACGCTTCTACTCTCCAAAACAAAACGAAAATTCTCATCAATAACGGAAAGCTGAAGTTTGAAAAAAAATCATAATGTAGTGAACGGTATTCTCGTGTAAAAACCCTTTACAAATTTCAGACACACATTAGTCTTAAGTGGCCCGATTTGAAATGGAATACTAATATGTACACTGTTTGCTCACTGGAAGTCATGAATTATGAGAACACTTAATTTCTTTGTCATTTTATTTTGAACAAATAAACAATAAAAATGCAATATGCATGAATAAGAATACATGTTTCAAAAATTCGTATAAGTTAATAAAATGTAAACACAAAAAAATATTATTTGAACACATATCTGGTTCCTTATCACAGTATGTTATGGTAATGTTTGAGACATAAAATGTTTGTACTTTGGCACAACACAGTCATGAGACATTTATGTTAAAATCCCGAGTACACAACACATGAAATATCACATCTAACACAATAAATTTAATCGTCACAACACGAAAATAGTGCAATCCACTTACAAGTTACTGATTAATATAATCTACCTTTGAGCACCTTGAATTACCTCAAGGTTTTTCTCTGTAAGTTTAGTGTTCTTTTAAATGATCGTTTACTGCAGTGTACAGAACTATAAGACTATCCAGGAGTTTAGTGGTGTCTTTCACACTTATATAATCTCGCATATAACGGTCCATTTTTGCAGATAGAGTGCGCAGGCGCATATGCATTACGTCCCGTGTCACGTGCTCAATGTTACCTCCTACATTGCTGATGGCCTCATCCATGTGACAAAGAACATCGTAAATTTTATTTTCTAAGTTGGCGATATCCTTAGAGAAATTATTATCTTCATATACTTCTTCGTCGTATTTCATCTGTTCCACAAACACTGAAACAATTGCTAATGACCTGTAGCTTTCCAAATGAGTTTTAGTTACCTGTGAAAAAATGAATAAAATGTAAGAGTACTAAGTTGATTAGTTTTACCTATTGTATGAAATGGACCTGTACTAGAGCTAGTTCATATATACTATCATTATAAATGAAGTAAAAGTTTTTAAAAAATCTGACACTGTTAACTGTCTCGCACATTCCACCACCCAAATAAATAGACAATAAATGAATAAAACATTAAAACATTAAAAGTCAGGGAGATAATGCATTAAAAATTTATACGCGAAAAGAGTTTTGCATAGTAGATATTTGATCATTTTTATTAGAAATGTGATTTACAAGCTTGTTGTACTTACTATAAACACTTTTTAGGGCGACTACTTTAAAAAAACAAAACAAAAAAAAAGTCACCCTACAACTGCAATTGGAGTGCGATAAATAATTTATTCACGGTGGTAATACGTTACTGTCAGATTTTCCCTATACGGACAAGTACCAAAGTTCTAATTTACAGACTACTAATGCTATAAATGTCTAATACAGAACACGTAGGTTAGATGACGAAGTCCGTTTCATAAAAACCATCACAAGAACGCAATTTATGGATGGTTTTGGTATGATGATTCTGAAAGACGCGTGTAATGAAATGCGGACCAACTTTATGTCTCGTTAACAAAGAAAAATGTTAAATAATAGACAGGATTAACCGGCATTATTTGAAGAACATGTATGTGATATCCTAATTTGGCACAGTTAAATATTAGGGAACTTACATTGATTAGGGAATTTTCTATTTCCTCTTCCGTAATTTCTTTAACGTTTGGAAATCCATCGTGATGTAAAGTGTCTAGAAAGGCAATATGTCTCATGCTCTGGATTCGTTCTTTAGCCTGTAAAATAAACATTGTCCGGATTAACGTAACAGTCAACTGACCAATGTGGATTTCATTTGTGTAGGTGTGGTACACTTGTTTTAAAATTATACTGTGATTTGTAAAATTAATATTGATCTTTGCCAATAATATTTCAAATTTTAACGTTGATAGGAAGAACTTAAATCAAATTATTTCACGTTCCTCCTGATACTTAAAAGTTGGTATCATTATTTTACCAGGAAATGTTCAAATTTAAAATTTCTCAAACATGTTTTTTTAACTTTTATTTAAATAATAATGTTTCGTTAAACAATGTTTTTAAATCCGAAAATTTAAATGAAAAATATAAATAAAAATTATCTTTTCGATTGTCCTGATCCAATTAGTTCCGCAGTCCTTATGCATTTCCGTGTTTCGAGAAAACTGATTTTGACATAATTTATCATAATTTATTTATCTCTGTCTGAATTATGAATGAAGTTTTAAACCTTCCTGCAGTAAACAAAATACAGGTAGATTGAAATACGATAAGAAAAACTAGGTCACAAAGTATATCACTGAATATATTTGAATGTATTGTAAAGTGGAGTAAATAAAATAATTTTATATTGATCTCAGGTAAGTTTTTTAATTCTTTTTTCTTCTACGTTTAAATAAATATCCATTCTCTTTCTTACATCTTCAGTTTACCTTCCTTAGTTTCGCCTAAATAACTATTAAACAGAAATCGAACTGTAAATGCATGAATTTTTAATACTATTAAGTACATGTCAAGTACATATTAGGAGCAGAAAAATAAAAATCTTCATTCATATTTTTCAATGCTGCATGTATCCGCGATAGAATAAAATTACTAGATCAGATCAACCGGTTAATAGTAACGCGTACGAGGCTTTAAACGATCGTAATTTTAGTGTGTTCATTTATTTCATATATCAAAAATAAAATCTTACAATTTTGTCTTGATGATCACTGGAATATGTCTGTCCTTCACGTATTCGCAAAAGCATACTGGTAATAATATCAGTGGGTGCCCGGGTCGGTACAGGTGGCAGATTACTGCCATTTATTGGCGTTCCTCCGCAGGGATTCTTCCAGCGCTCAGTACCGCTAGGTATGGCATAAGCATTTGAAAACAGGGAAATAGCTACAAAACAAAGAAAGTTCATTGTATTCTTTAAATGAAAATGAAGCTGTTTCTATAAAAATTTAATGTTTTTTTTAATGTGTACTTCTAAAAGAAAAAGCTACAGATAAGTTTTACTTAAAATCTACAGACACTGTAGAAAATATATGAAACATTAGGTATTGTTTACTCATAAAAACCTACCCAGTAAAGACACTATCTGTGTAAATACAGTTGAAATGCAGATATCCATAATTTTTGTAGTGTAGATACTGTTATATAATTTAGTGTGTATCTTTTTTGATACTGTGAGACAAATGCAAGATCTCCAAATTTATACCCTTAAACTACCCTGTAAAATTAAGAAGGAGTTTTTGTTCTAATTTTAGAAGATGAATATAATTGATTTTTTACCATCTATTTTTGAAATTCCCGGACACACATATGAACCTACTTTCGAATCTAATTATTCAAATTTTAACCGCGGATTAAGCATAACGGAAAACCTTTCTTTATGATTAAAAGATGCAAGTGGGAAATAATTTAGCAATACACATGATTAGATCAATCAGTTCAATTTAAAAAATGAACACTTGGAAAAGGAACAAAATAAATTCATTGATTACTTTCAATAACAAACAAGGAAATTTAAACATCTTTTACGCATATCAACAACCTATTGGTGTGACTTATTATAATTTTATAATTTACTTAAACTGGAGATGAACTGCACCTTCGTAATTTTGTCTTGTGACAGTAAATCTATTGGCAAATAAAAGAAATTTCATATTAGCATTACGTTGAAGATCCCATTATTTTTTTATTAATTAAAGTTTTATAAATTTCTTTATACTTAATATCGTTTTCATTTTTCTGTACTGTGTCTGCATTGAAATCTTTTTTTTTTCTTTCGGTTTTTCGACACAGTAAAAAAAAGTAAATATTGTACGAGATGAACACACATATTTTGTATGTAAATGGGATGTTTATGACCTCACACAGTCTTACTATGTCAGCTGTAGGCTATTCAGTATACTGTAAATGATAAGAAAAATAATGTTAATGAATTTTAACGTCAACGATTTCTCAGAAATTTTATGTCGCAAGAACAAAAGGGATTATTTTTTTATATTTTTTAGAAAGCAGCAACATCAGATATTTGCAATACTGCTTGATTCACAGTCGTGTGAAATCATTTAGAGCAATTGTAACCTTGCGAGAGGAATTGTTTCCTAAACATTTGTAAAACCATTTGAATTTATTGGTTACATTTTAACTTTACTTTTATCTTTCATGCACTTCTCATTTCTGCAGTAATATTAAAACTTCCGATTTCTCTACTCTCTACGCTACTATACCTCCTTCAAAGTTGAAGGAACGCATAAGGTTTCTTTATTGAACAGTGTTTCTTTTATAAGAACGGTAAACGAAGATATCAATTTCAGTTCTTGGCCCCAAAAAGATCATATTTTGTTAAGAACCATACTGATTCCAGTAACAGATACACCGGAACAATCATAAAAAGAATACTGGACATTTTGGTTGACAGCATACATATATCGAATGCATGCATAGCAGGCGATGTTTACCCTGTCTACGCACCTGGTTTCACTCCTTCCTAGAGTTCATGTTCACTGTTATTACAATTGGATTTGTCGTCTTTAATTGACTCGTGAGAATTGATAATTGTATACAACTTTTTATATTTGAAGCTGAATTATTCACATAAAAAAATCATGAATATAAATAGTAATCAGGTTACAGATAATAGTCGTCGATCATTCTTGAATTATAAGTGAAACGTTGAGAATTATCGCTTTTTAAAATATTGCAGTAAATATAAGTAATGACAAATCCTCCCTTTTATAATTTAATTGCTCACGCTGACAATTCTAGTTCAAATTTTCTACTGTCAACCATTTTTTCCAAATGTTATAAAACAGAAATGGCGGGAAATTTTGATCCGTTCAACTTTTTCTTCCTATATATCAACTATATGCTTTAATTCACCTTTATTCCAAATTTCAATGAATTGTATTTGCTGATTAAGCTGACCTTGCCAAGATGAAAGGAGAGACAGACTGGCAGGAACCAACCCCGAATTTTTCTCAATTTCATCGCTAGGACTCAGAGCAAACGTGATGAGCACTACTAAAGTACCACTTTCATAATGCTAATTGTTTACGTCTGGCACGACACTTGGTTGGGTGGGTGGAAGTTTATCGTCACATCCAGCTATTGTTCAGCTATATCGGCAATACCAGACTTACTGGGCAAAGAAATCCCGGACAGGCACTGATCTCACCGTTATGAAACCCTCGACATTGCGTATGTGTCTAGCAAACTTTAACACATGTAGTGGAGCCAGCGGAGCTCGAATCCATGACAGCGGTGTTAGACGTGTTGTCATGAGGCAATGACCTTAACCACGCAGCCACCTGATATCTCGGTCAAGGAAATTTTTGCCTAATATTTGGTAACTGAAATTTGTTGATCGATACTGGCGTATGTGACATTCTAGTTTTCATGGCTGTTATTGCAAAAAATATTTTATTGCAGAGCTAGGCTTTTTGCAATAAAGCATCATTTGCAGTTTCTGCGAAAGAAGAGTTATTTCATTGCAAACAGCGTTTGTTTTTTTTTTTTTTTTTCGGATATATATTTGTAAGAATGCAGTTTAACTGTTGCCATGTTTAACAATTGAACATTTGTTCAGTCTTTACAACAAGGACAAACTCAGTTGAAACGCAATATCGTAATGGGAATCGCGTTTTAAGCACTTATGACTGACAACTACTTTGTAAAGGATGCATACACGCGCTAGCGGTTGAATAAAAATGGTTACTATTGCAATGTACAAAGGAACAATCTCCTAATGATCTTTGATAAGTAAGCAGTTGAAAAACAAAACATTAATTATGTTAGATTTTGTTTGTTGAAAAGAAGTTGTAAAAGTTGTGTTCAGATCTTTTACTCTTTTAGTAATTACGAGAACAAATGCTTTAAATTGCAGTTCTTTACTTAATTCATAATTAGTCCTTGATCTAAGACATAACGTATAAATGGATATGAACAACATAGTATTTATCTGATGCTCGACACGAAGTTTACCTGACATCTGATAGGCACCATATGGCCTAGAATCTGTAATTAAAACTTACATCACACAAGTATTTTGCTGCTTCCTATTTCCTGAACACACATCCTTAGAAATAGTAAATGGTCTATATTTTAAGGGCATTTTTAAAAGATGATACATGTACATACTGTAAATATCGGAAACAAAAAACCAGCATGCCAGGTATTAGTAGTGCATACTGTTGTAGTTGGTGATTGTTGTGGTTGGTTCTATTAATTTATGGATAACATCATAATGTCCTTTAAAAATAAATGAAACAATTCTTGAAATAATTACTAATGAAGGTGTTAAACAGTGGCAAAAGTTGGCAAAGATATTCGAAATTTTGATCTTATCAATATTTCAACATTTCAAGTGCATAAAATGATTATCACATCCCATTAATAACAATTATCAGAAGCAGCGTCGAGTGAAT
The DNA here is from genome assembly GCA_028566495.1 of Lithophaga antillarum. Taxonomy (NCBI): domain Eukaryota; kingdom Metazoa; phylum Mollusca; class Bivalvia; order Mytilida; family Mytilidae; genus Lithophaga; species Lithophaga antillarum. Next base: position 1,070 of record JAOXYI010051113.1, on the reverse strand, counting down.
CTTAAGATGGTAGATTGTTGTAGATATATATTGCACACAGATTGATAATTCTTTACATATATTACATGTCGATTGGGGATCCAAAAGGACAGTTATGGTAAATGGCTTGCATTGATCACACTTTTATTTGCGTCATTATACTTACGACATTCTGCGTGAAGTTGTGACAGTAGCATTTGATACCCAAACTTAGAGCTTTTACTTTCGTAGAAAAAAATATATAATATCACAAAAGAACGCGTTATCAACTCTCATAGATTGTTACTTGTCCTGGGGCCAATCAAGCATGCAACTGGCCACTCCTGGATATAATTTTTGTTTGACGAGAACTCTTTCCTGAAGAGTAAAGGAAGCATAGTCTATTCTATACTATCGTCCGCTAGCTCCATTAGTGAATGTCCACTTCGGTTAAACTGGTGGAACGATAATAATATGATTGGTAAAAGGTTCGACCAGTGCTTTTCTCAAGGGATAAGTATGGCCTACTGTTATAATACCATACTGAATCATTTTATAATTGTAAATTAATTTATTATATTTTCGTTTCTCGCTAGAAGGCATATTAATTTAGATATGGTTATAGTGTAGATATGGAAAAGGGCGTTTAATAATCTGTTAACTAGTACCACATATTTGTATCAATTAGCTGACAAAATAATAATTATCAATTACACCGGAATTTACAATGGTGTACACAATATTATTGGATAAAATAATGAAGTAGAATTCGTCTATTTTCCATTCGTTTATTCCTCTAATATGTATCATGACGTCATTGTAATGATGATAATTATCACATTTATTGTACAAAACGAAATTGGACAAATTAAAGCAAGTGACGTCATATTATTAAAAGTCAAAGAAGCAAAAGTCAGCTTCATTGGGTTTCAGGTAGTTTTTGTGTTAATTCATAATACTTTTTCAGATTTAAATTAAAATGCACATACTCTTTGTAAAAAGAAAGGCGAGAGAAAACCGAAGGAGCATTCATGCTGGAACAATCCGAGGACACAGGCAACATCGGAAACGAGGAAGACGAGAACAAACAAACAACACACGAACATGCAACA
>JAOXYI010051005.1:0-12836 GCA_028566495.1 Lithophaga antillarum | reverse complement strand
TTTCTTTTTCTTTCCGACGTTCCCCCCAAGAAACTGATGCGACTCGATGCAAATAAAATACAAGATTTTATTGGATGCCTAACAGAAAAGGCCTGTAACAGATAATGGCAAGTAAACATAATAGCAATATATAATAATGAATCCAGCTAACTACATGCTTTATCTTACAGCCTGTCGACACAACATGACAATATCCCGCCGTTTTCATCACGGTCATTTAAATGTTTCAACTTGCGAAACAGATATATACATATTTGGAAAAGGAATTTATATTTGTTTTCCTAGACATTTCAAAAAGAATATATTAATAAAGTATTTCCATGCATTCTAATCTAAAATGTGTTATAAATTTACATGCAAGAAGCAATTATTCATTTTCATTTTGATATCGTATTTCAGGAAGAATTTTTCAATTGTGAAGTAATGTTAATGTGCTTATTTCTCTCAGACATATGTTAAAACCATTCTTTGACAGCATGATACTCACCCATTAACATAATTAATAAAAAAATATCTATGGTTTCACTTGATTGCCTATTTGTTTACCAACAGATTTTTGCTTTCCACAAGTTAAAAAAATCACTTACCAAATATTTTTACATTTCTACCCACTTTCATTTATCGAAACAAACACTGCTATAATGCTTACAGCAGATCAGCATTTTCACTATGATTTTCATTTAACAGAATTTTTTTCAGAATAGGTTGAATTCCTTACCAACAACACAGGTTTTTTTTTATTAGCTTTCCTTTAACAAGTGAAAAACTATTAAAATTGGTCCTCGCCCACATTCATATTTTGTCCAACTTTCTATTTATGCATGGTATCTCAATAAAACTTTACAGGAGGATACATGCAAATGATACACACGACATCAAGATGAATTTTGGTAACCTTAACCTCAATGTCAGTCAGATTCATTGGTTTTTTACTTAGATTTATGCAGTTATACTGGAGTTTGTATCGAGTTTTATTAACTCAATTAGTGTGTAAGATACTGTCATGAAAGTTTATATGCATATTCATGTTGATGATGGGGAATAATTTCCGACTCACTTAAACTTTCACCTCAAGGTCATTTAAGGTCCTCCATATTTTCTTAGAAATTATGTTTATCTTCTAGTGAGAAACAAATAGGCCAAAGCGTCCAAATTTGGCAAGAATTCACTTTGTGTCCATCTCATGACAAATTGAAACCAAAAATACATATTGGTTCATTTATTTTTAAACATCTCGCCAGATCGCCAGAAACCACACAGCCATTTCATATTGGTATGTAGTGTGAATGCTCTTTGGCTATTGCTCTACCAAATATGTAACGTTAGTCAGAGAGAAATGATATTTCCTCACAGACCTGTTTTACGATAATACTGTTTTGCGGTCCATAATTTGACGCTTCCGTCAAAGTTTATCTTGTGTTTACATGATCTCGGTGATCCCGACTAGCTACCGATCCTGGGAACTGCGAGAACACAAGTATTTTTATAACAAAATACAAAATATCCCACCAGGAGAATCTTAATGAAAGTTAATCTGATTTAAGTACGCTACAAGTGTGAAAATTTAGAAAATGCAGAAAAATTCAACTTTGTTGATTCAATTGACAACCCACAACACATGTACACCGGTAAGGTTGAAACCGTAGACCTTCCGAAAATTTTACCTATTTTTTTTTTCCTAGCAGCCAAACAAGCACTTCCAGATAATATTTCAACTTCACTTTAATTTAAAAAAATACATTACAAACCTCTTCTTGCATCTACCCACTAAAAACAACCCAAAGTAAAAGAAAAGGGGAAAGAAAAAAACAGGAAAAAATACTAAAAATATGAGGAGGAACTATATGCATGGACAACGAAAATAACGGAATCCAACCGTGTACTCGAACCTACTTCCCTTCGATATCTCTCAAGTTAGTTAATTATAACGATAAGGAGTAATACCACCAAGATATTTCCCTTCTTATTTTGTGTTAATTATCCTGATTTTCACCTGAGTTGGTTCATTTGCCTGAAGTTTAAATAAACTGACACCGAAAGATTACATTTGGTTTGTTTTACATAAAAATTTCAGCATATATTTAATTGCATATAAGATAGTACTGAGGTCTGTAAGTCGAAATGTGCTATTTGGATTGCGCAACAACAAAATTCATCTGCATCATAAGAACGTTCTCTGAAGCCCGAGTTCGATTTTTGGCTTTTTCAACTGTTCCCTCGAGAGGCAAAAAGTTCCCTGTCTACGGAAGAGCAAAGCAGAGACAAAACAATTTAACACTCGAGTAGCTTGCAATTGCTGGTAAAATCAGAATATTTTTTTCCACCAATGCACATTATATTTGTGAAAATAATCCAAAAAAGTTTTTTCAAAATTTGAAATAAATCTGTATTTCGAGGTATTCGAATTTTTAAAATTTCGGCACTTCCTTTGCTCATACAGGGGGCAGCGAACTTTTGCCACTCATGGGACCAGTCCTGAACCGGATTTGATTCTGCAATTACTTTTTCAGAAAACGTTCTATAGAACCAGACAAGACTATTATCAACAGAAGATCAAATACAAAAACAAACGTAAAAGTAGAACATAGAAACAACGCTGAAAACTTAAATAAGGATAATACGAACTCCCATAAAAACCGGATTGACATCAGGTGTTTCGGAAGGGTAAGCATTTCCTACTTCATATTTGACGTCCGTCATATTGGATCACTACTTCAAATGGAATCCAACATATTTTTTCAAAGTTGGCATACAGTTAGTTTTTTATCATACAAATTAATAATTTAAAATAAAATTTTATGGTTCCCTGCATCCTCACAATGGCAGGGGTCCTGTGTCCAAGCGTGTTCGTGGGACCCCCGATCAACATAGTTTATATATTCCCGGCTTGATTGCTGCGCCCTCTATATCAAAAAAAATAAGTGATATAATTGTTATAAATATTATCCAATCAAATCACAATGGATACAGGACCCCTGACATTGTGAGAATGGGTTCCCTGTTTTTTTCCAAGATTTTCTGTGATAGAAAGTGGTAGTCGATGCTTATAAATTCTAATGGATTACACTAATAGGGAAAAATTCCTGAATGGCACTTTTCTTTTGGAAATAAATAAATAAATAAATAAAAAAGCAACAAACAGAAATTTATGAAAATTTGAGAATATTTTCCTTAAAAGGTACATTTCCTATTTGAAATGTAATATTTGCTTTTTCAACGGGTAACAGAGTGGCCAGATTGGTTCCAGTGTTATTGCCATTTATATTTCTTCTAATGGTCTAGTTACAATAATGTATTTTAAGTGAAAGTCATGTCATCTTCATTTTGTACAGATTGATAATATTTTCCTTTAATATCTAACACTTGTTAAAATTATAGGTTTCGAAGTACATATGAACTTGTGTTATCATATATAACAAGTTTTTTTTTAATTTTGTGAAGAAAAAACGTGTGATTTCTGTATATGATTCAAGTCTAAAATGATAATTGCATGGGTGCTCATTCAGTTTGTTTTTTCCGAGTCTCTTTAAGTTGTAAATATATTTTTACGTTCACCAGTTGTACATGTACTGTAGTATGTTGAGTTATACATTTTTGAAATTAATCCAAAAAGCCTTTTCGACTGGAATTAATTTTTAACATGCATCAAGTAGAGTCAGTATATTTTGGATTAATTTACTAAATGCATTGTTTCAAGTAAGGATATTTGTTTGATTATATTTGTAAGTCTAAACTACATATTTATTTTATTTTGGGATACACGTAACCATATTATCAATTTTATAATTTTTTATTGAAAGAACCATGTAAATTTCCTTGTGACTGGAGAGGAAAGACATTTGATATTAGTGGTGCTGATGGAAGTTGGACTTTTAGTTTAGATGGAACAAGTTCTACTTTTACATTTATGAAAGCAATTTCTACTTTTGAATGTCATCGAATAAGTGGACGGTTTTTAATTGTCAGGTAATCTAAATATAATTATTTCTAAGATTAATATTCAAAAGTAATAAGTGAAGGACTTTTAAAATTTTGCATACTGTTTCCTTCAATACTTTTATCAAGTCACCTGTATTTGTCAATAACTCATTCAAACACCACTATTCTGTCTGAAATGAAAATACTTACTGTTAATCATATTACACTCTTGTGCAACAGATGTACAGGTTGTATCTTATCCTATTTTGTTAGTGTTTGTCAAGTCAAATGAAACAGATGAATAAATCTCAAACAGTTAATACTAATAATAGACCAAGAAGACCGAAACTAAAAATGACACATGAACATGTCTGTGTTTATACAAATATTTTTTGTAAATTCTCATTGCCTCTTCAAGATATTTGGTCTCCTAGTCATATTAGATTATATCTTCAGATATCATCATTGTAGCATGCTAATATTACAATGAGTTATCTCTGTTTATTTATATTTTTGTAGTTTTTGTTGTATGAGATTTACTATATCTATGATTATGTTGTACCTTAGTTTAGAAAGGATATTTATAGGCTCTGCCTGTTGCCAAATCCATTTCAGTTTTTCTAAATATGTTTTAAATCAAATCAAAATATATTGTAAGTTTCAAATGGTGTCTGGACAACAATTTGTTTTATAATTCTGAGAATAAGAAGTGCACTTATCTACCATAGTTTGGAAATAGGTGAAACTGTAAATCTTTTGACTTTGTCAAGATTACATTTTTTGGATTTAATGCACTACACTTTCAATTCCTGTCAATTCTGATTCAGACGTCACACCTCAAATATTCGAATACTTATTCTCAAAATTTAGCGTTTTGAACCAGTGAATCACAACTGTCTTTTTAATTAATCTCTTTAATAATTACTCTATCCATCGATACGTTTGAACCAAACTTTTATTATTACTCTTTTTCAGGGACACAGTTACAAATATGTTTCGATGTTTCCCAATCCGACAGTTCAATCAAGATGTCTTTACCTTCAAAAGTACAAGTAAGTCATACTGTTGCTGTAAACAAGGACTGAATATTGTAAACTGCAAAAAGCGGTGGAAAATTCAGTGAGAATTCGAAAATTAAGTTCCAGCTTAAAATTATCTGTTGTCTATCCGTTTCCTCTTCATTTTCTCTCTTTCTCCCCCTGAATATCCCCACACCTGAATATACTTATTAAATATAGCTTGATATATCAAGTATTGCACATATTTTTCTTTCTAGTGTATGAATTGTATGAAATTGAGAATTTGCCAGTTTTCAAAAACTGTTAGTAGCCTTATTGTTGATAAATAAATATGAGAAAGGAATTATCGCGATTGCGGAGTTTTTAGGATTGTATATATCCAATATGTATTGATTATTGGTCGCACTGTTTTGTATTTTATATTATCTTGAAAAAAAAAATAAAACTTGAGACATTTTAAGTTTATCTTTTTAGCACTTAAATTCGTAAATATCCCAAATTAGGAAAATTAATGCAAAACGATGTGAAAGTAGCTTGTTATTGTTAAGAGGCGAGAGTAAATTAGGTTAAATGTTCATGTGATGTGTCAAAATATATTAGGTGCCTCAATGGTAAAGTGGTCGAGGAAGTTTGTCATATCTAGTGTACAGATTACTGTAGCCTAAACTTAGTTCGTCCCTGACTTTTACAACGGTGCACTTGATTTATATTTCGTGTATAAAGTTACTTACCCAAGATCGGTGGTTCTGTCTGGTTACTATAGGTTTAATTCCATTAATAATAAAACTGGGTGACACGATAAAGCTGGAAAATTGTAGAAAGTGGCATAATTTCCCATTCCAATCAAATCTAAAATTATTGTCATGTAAAAATGTATCTGCTGTCTTTATTTTACTTTTCGTATGGAGAGTAAATTTTGATAAAATGTTTGATGTATGTAAGATATATGTAAGATTTGTGGTTTTCACAAAATGTTTTGCATTCTATATAGGAAATGGTGGGTGCTGTATATCCCATACTTTTGCTGTAATCAAGGATTGAATATTGTAAACTGGAAAAAGGCATGGACAATTCAGCAAAAATTCGAAAGTATCGAGTTCCACAAATTGATGCTTGCTGCTGATTAGAATCTTTTATATATTATTATTTCAATTAAATAGTGAATTCATACACCTAGGTTTGAAAAGGCCAAAAGTATATTTTCAGCATTTAGTACAGAATACTACTAACGTACAAGGTATATTTTGAAGGCAATACGGTGTCTTCATGATGGACAACAATCAAAGCGCTGTTCCTTGCTTTTGTTCTACCTAATACTTTGTTGGGTTTTTTTAGCCGTGTGTACTTCCATCGATATCATTTATTTCTCCTGAAATATTCTGCTTTTCCGTTCAAGTAAGTGTAGGTAATGTTTTTAATGAATATTTCTATACAGAGAGCATTACCTAGATATTGCCAAATGTTGAAAACTGAAGACGTGGAAAAATATGTTTATAACTTTAAAAGAGTGTTTTCTTAATTTTTCAATTTATTGAATTCCAGTTCCAAGAACTTCAGACAACGAATGCGATGTTTGTTTACCAGGTGCGGACTCACTGAAAGCGGCAGGTAAGCAAACTATTACTCGTTTCTTTTTACACTCCTGCAATTTAGAAATTAGAGGAATACGATCGTAAAAGTGGAATGTTTTTTCTCTGAATTAAGGTTTCATGCATTTTTTAATCTAGAAACCTAGGATATATATTGATGCAATGCAATGCAAAGAAAGATATACATTGACACTTCACAACAATCTAAATTATGTTCATATAGGTCTAGTACTCATCATTTAAAAATGCATCTTTTAACAACAATGATTCTTCTTTTACAGCAAATATGGCTGATCGTAAGTATCTTAGTATATGAAAGTTATTCTTTCCAATTATAATTAAGTTTAACTGGGAGATAAAACACCCGCCTTAAAATAAAAAAAAATGTATTAATATGTAGTAAGGAGTACTTAGTAACCCGTAAACCAATAGGTATACATTTGTAAGTGTTGCCGATTATTAACTTCGTCGTAGTTGGTGGCCGGATGGTCTACGGAGTTGATCACACCCACCTGTACAGATAACTTAGCCTATCACCTCTAAGGTGTGATCTCGTGCCTCTCTTTTTGATTAAGTTTCTTATCAAGAACAAGTACAGACTGTTACCTCAAGTAAATATAAAGACTTCTTGTGTGTGAAAGTAAAGGAAACAGTGTGATATAAACTGGGAAAAAAAGTAAATATGTAAACAGAAACTGTTATAACTTGCATCTAGGCAGTTTAAGGATTTAAAAGACACCAATTTCTGATTAAACATTTGAGAACCGAATAATGTAAAAAGTCATACTTTTGAAGAATATGGACGTCATACGTGTACCTTCCTAGCTGATAGTGTGACAACACCAAGCAGTTCAATATCTTTTTTTCGGGATAAGTGAAGTCAAAAAATCATGCAAACAGCTGGTGAGAAAACTTAATAAATAAAAATAAACATAAAATATAAAATAAACTTAGTACTAAAACGAAAAATTTATGAACATTTTAAGCTGGTGATCATATTACAGTTATAACATGTCAGGCAATTTAATATTCTCGCTATACTGAAAAAAAAGGATAATGACTTCAACCAGTAAGATATTGCAAATATACATGATTGTATTAAAAAGCATAATATTCCAAGAGTGCTTTTCAGCAAACGGTTACTGTTGTTTCTATACAGAAATTTCAAACATTCTTCTGTGCTTTCCTGATTTATGCAAATGATACTGAAAGATTAAGTTCAGAGGGAACAAATCAGAGCATAATTAGGATATCTTTCAACTAGTTAAATTCTGTATTAGTTAAAAAATCAAGTGAGTACTTCCTCTACGTATATAAAATACATGAACATGAAATCAGATGCAGATACAGAAGTGGAAAACAATTCTTTACTTTTCATATTCTTCTCGATAACACTATTCAAGAAATTAAGTCGAATTTAAAAAAAAACTGCATAGTGTCTTGAACAATAATATTTACAGTCAACTCTCGTTATGTCGAACTTGAAGGGACTTAACCGAAAATTCGAGTTATCAGGAGTAAGTTTAGCTAGACTGTACTGTAGAGGGTCCAAAATAAACGTATGATACCAATTTCAGTGCACACGACACGTGTTTCTGGAATAACCTTCATCAATTTTACTTCGAGTTATCCGAAAATTCGACTTAACTGTGTTTGAGATCACGAGAGTCAACTGTATTTGTATGAGGCTGAGAAACAGAAGGAGAAATGCGAGGTTTACCGAGTATTTCTTCCTGTTTCAAACCGAATGCAAATAAATTTTATAATTCAGGGCACTATGCATGAACTGGTTTGATCATGCATATGATAAACATCATTAACATTAATATAAAATAGTTCAAAAGTGACCTGATGTGAGCTGACATTTCAGTATCTTATGGTATTGCTGGTAATCACGTAATTTACCATCGCCTAAAGCTCTGTACACGATGAGGGTTCCAGGAGACTATAGACATCTAGTACACTAATAAATCAAAAGTTTTATATTCCTTTATATGTAGAGTGCAACTGCTAATTGCAGGATACATAAGTTTTCTCTTAAAAATCCTTTAGTCAGGTTGCATAGCATTTAAGACTCACTAAAATACTAAGAACAACATAATTGTTTTACAGCATCTTCAGCACTTTTTCCTGAATGTTGCGTTCCGATGAATTGTCCAAATGCCGTAGATCGCTGCGAAGATGCAGGTATGATAAACCTTGGAAACTGTGATGAAACACCAGGTGGATCCTGCCATCATCGTAGAAGGAGTCGACGCAAATGAAGAATATCAATAATAAAAGAGACTTACCAATTAACATCACTGAACTTTTCTGAAGAAGAAATTATTTGAAGTAAAAATAAATATTGCAATATGTATTCAGATTATATCCAGCTACAAATTTAGAATGTAAATAATTCTCTTTTGAAGAACCGGGGTGATTGCTTTTCGAGAGGTAGAAGTAGTACGTCTAATAATTCATTTTTGTCTACGATTTGGGGCAGGCAGCTGAATATTAGACACAGAAAAATTTAACTTCTTATGTAGAAAGTTTTAATAAGCATGTTTTTACCTCTGTCATTGTTTATTATACGAAACAGATATTCTTATTATTTGGGGCCCACTGCATTGATAGAGGCTCTTGTTTATACTTCAGAATATAAAAACAAAACATGCTTTTTCAACGACTACCACATACCTGTACACGTGAATAGTTGGAAGTAACTACAGATCATTTGCAGAGGTTGTTGGAATAAATTCAGCCGAAATATTTCCATTATAGGATATATTACCAAAATGTATTCTTTAAACTGCTTACCGAATATTCTTAATGTTTGGCATATGGCGAACCTCTTTGTCTCAAAACACTGCTGCCTATCCAATGGCTAAAAAATAAAATGAAATTTAATTCAGTTTTTAGCTCACCTGACCAGAAGGGTCATATGAGCTATTGCCATCACTTGGCGTCCATCGTCGTCGGTCCGTCCGTCGTTAGCTTTTCACATTTCAATCTTTTCCTGTGAAACCACTGGACTAATTGAAACCAAACTTTACAGGAATAATGTACGGAAGGTCCTTTACAAAGTGTCCTCATTTTGTGCCGATCGGACAATTAACATGGCCGCCATAGGCAATACTAGTTTCTGATTGGCTAAAATTTTAAAAAATCTTCTTCTTTGAAACTACTTGGCCAAATGAACCGTTACTTTGCAGGAATGATGAATGGAAGGTCCTGTACAAAATTTCCTCATTCAATCAACATTGCCGCCATGGGTAAAATTAGTTTCTGATTGGCTGAAATTTAAAAAAAAATCTTCTCCTCTATTTTCAAAAATCCTATTGTTTTGGCAATTTTGAACTAGTTTTGGCAGAGGTGGTTCTTTAGTAGTCCCCTTTCAGATTGCTGAGTAGTCCCCTTTCAGATTGCTGTCTAATGACCCCCTCGCGTCAACCAGAATGGTGGCCGTTATTATAAATAGAAAAAACCGAAACAATTATTGAAAAAAACTCCTATGAAATCAGTGAAATGGCTAATTTGAACTAGTTTTGGTAGGAATGGTTCTTTTGTGGTCCCCTTTCAGATTGCCATCCGATGACCCCGCCTGTCAACTAAAATGGCCGCCGTCACTATAAATAGAATGTAAACAGAATAGAATATATGTTTAAATGATTTTCAACATTCCTATAAAATCACTGTTGCGGTAAATTTGAATTAGTTTTGCCAGGAATGGTCCTTTACTGATCCCCCTTCAGACTGCCATCCGATGATGCCGCCTGTCAAACAAAATGGCGGAGTTACTAAATAGAAAAGACCCCCCAAAATTATTGAAAAAATCCCAATAAAATTAGTGATATGGCAAATTTGAACTAGTTTTGGTAGGAATGGTTCTTTAGTCGTCCCCTTTCAGACTGCCATCCGATGAACCCGCCTGTCAACCGAGATGGTCACCGTTACTGTAAATACAATATATGGTTAAAAATGACTTTGAAAATTCCCATAAAATCACTGTTCTGGCAAATTTGAACTAGTTTTAGCAGGAATGGTTCTTTCATGGTTCACTTTCAGATTCCCATCCGATGACGCCGCCAGTCAACCAAATGGTGGCTTTACTGTAAATAGAAAATACCCCAGAAATTATTGAAAACATTTCTATAAAATCAGTGATATGGCAAATTTGACCTAGTTTTGATCGGAATGGTTCTTTAGTGGTCCCCTTTCAGATTCCATCCCACAACGACGCCAATCAACCAACATGGCGGCCATTACTATAAACAGAAAATACAGAAAAAAATTATTGAAGAAATTCCTATAAAATCAGTGATAAAGCTAATTTGAACTAGTTTTGGCAGAATGGTTCTTAAGTGGTCCCTTTTCAGATTGCTCTCCGATGACCCCGTCTGTCAACCAAAATGGTGGCCGTTACTATAAATAGAAAATACCGAAAAAATTATTTACAAAATTGCTACATAACCAGTGATATAGCTTATTTGAACTAGTTTTTGGTAGGAATTGTTCTTTTGTGGCCCCCTTTTTCAGATTGCCATCCGATGACGCCGCCCGTCAATTAAAATAGGGGCTGTTACTATAAATAGAAAATAAAGAAAAAAATATTTAAAAAGTTCCTTTAAATCAGTGGTATGGCTAATTTGAACTGGTTTTGGTAGGAATGGTTCTTTGCGATTGTCATCCGATGACCCCGCCTGTCAATTAAGATGGCCACCGTTACTATAAATAGAAAATATGGTTTAAAAATATTTTAAAAATTCCTAAAAAAATCAGTTTTGGCAGGAATGGTTCTTTAGTGGTCCCTTTTCAGACTGCCATCCAATGATCCCACCCGTCAACCAAAGTGGCTGTCGTTACTATAAATAGAAAATATAACTGACAATTGTCTTAAAAATTCCTATAAAATCAATTACTTGGTTAATTTGAATGAATTTTGGGAAGAACGGTCCTTCAGTGGCCTGCCGTTTAGAACCGTTTTGCAGAGGACTACTATTTGAAACATAATTTAAAATTTGCCCCCCAAAATTGTGAAAGTACTATTATTAGAATCAAAAGTTATGAATGGTCCTACAGCAGTCCATTTTCAGACAAGTTGAGGCAGATATGCATGCCAGGTGAGCGATTACAAGCTCCTGGGAGCCTCTAGTTGTTGGTTGAATGGAATTAACTCCACCTTGATAATTTTTGGTGGTATTATTGACGGAGGAAACTGCAGTGGTGGAAAAACACCTGAAATAACATAGTAAATTTTATCACACAAGGTTTGATTTTTGTGTACTCTCGTTTTTTGCGGTCCCGGGAACTCATTACCATATAGGCGATAGGCTAGTGATCCGTAAATAAATGCACCATACATATCACCAAAGTTTTTTTTGAAACTGGAAACAACAAATATCTATAATTTTACATCATTTTTGCAAAACGATAATAACCTCTGCAACGCTTACTGAAATATGCGCATATGTTTCTGTTTTTTGTTACTGGGATTATAAAAACGGTATTTCTAAATTCTTGAACTAGCATATTACCATTCTTTATGTTCATGTTGCATTCAAATTCTGAAAAGAAATTGTCAAAAATCATTCAATAAAGTTTTTAAAAAACCTACAAGAGAACCCTATGTTGGCGCTATTGCTTAGTGGGTAATTAAGAAGCAATATATATGCCACTTTAATACGATATAACTTTCCGTAAACACTACTTGTGCCAGTCGAGTAATATAAGTTGTTAAGGTTTTGCGCATATCTATCTAATTCTTTTTATGGCAGAGAATGGTAATCTAGTCGTTCACATGGTATTCTTCACTCTAAGCTTTGGTACAAACTTACCGAAAGAGGTTCAACACAGGGAAATAATAACTATAATAACAAAACTTAATACTACCAATATTTTTTATAAATGTTTAACTATAAACGATCAATACTGTGTAGATATGGCCTATGAAAAAGACTGGGGTGTAAAACTGATAAATCAGTCGGACTATCATGCAGATACACCAAGTCCGAATGATTTATCTAACACTGAAACGCACAAATAAACGAAGGAAAATTGCATTCTTCACTTGACCATTGTCATTCAAAACATTACACTAGGAAATTATAAGCATTGTCAAGGATATCCACATGACGTATAAGCTCTAATTCTCCGTGCATTTTCAAATCTCCCAACCGGTGTCAGAACAATTTGATAATCAACGTGTAGTTTACGTGTTCTCAGTGTTTCATTGGATGAAATGCAATTGTGACGTCAAACTTTCTTGCTCTTCTTCGATTTTTGCCATTGTGACGTCATGAAAAAAAGGTGACCTTGCCTGATGACGTCA
>JAOXYI010050895.1:0-12840 GCA_028566495.1 Lithophaga antillarum | reverse complement strand
AACGTTAAACGTGAGATATGTAACTGTTGAAAGTTTCGATTTAACCCATTGTGAATTGTCATTATGCGAAAATAGTTTTATTTAATGGATCATTCTTATATAATGATACCGCAGGCATGTATTGGATGATCAAGTGTTCCTCTGTTTTAGACAGCACCACATAAAATATTTATATGATCTGAGTTTATAGTGCACATTAATAATGCCTATTAATTCATTAAGTGATAATGATAAGATAAAATTCGGTACTTTTACTTAATTCTATCCGGTAAGATATATTTGGCATCAGTAAAGTTGCAGACATTTACAATGATCCTATATTTAATGTCAAATGTTTTGTTAAACATATAACTCCTTCATGGAGAATACACAAACTTACGATTTGCATTATGTTTCAAAGGAACACATTTCTTCATCCCATGCAAAATATTATGAAGTCATCCTTCTGAATCTTGATCTTTCAACCTTGCTCACAAAGTTGATCGTCAACGATTTCATTATCTTAAATTTACTAGACCGTGTTTTAAGCACAATGTGTTTACAGAAAATTTCAATCTTGAAAACAAATACTATAATAAATAAATATTTGCCATCAATTCTCGTAAATTTATACACTGACAACCGATAAAATTATATAACTCAAAATTTCGAACACTCAGAAGACTGAACAAAATTCCATATTATAAATTGTCTTGTTTCGATACGACTTTCGATTATGATGAATAGAAAGATGTTTTTCGTTTTTATTTTCTACGCATATTTGGAAAAAAACAGCTAGCAAAATTGTCACCAGCATATAATCATGACACCTCTGTTTAATCTGTAATTATAAATATCCGTATGTTTCTGTCTCACAAGTTTGACAAATTGGTTTGTTTCCAAAAATCAGAAACAATGTCTATATATTATTGGAATGTTATGGAAAACGTTAAAATTTTTTAAAAAATCAAACAAGTATTGTGAATGTTCCTTGGTCAGAAACCTATTTGTAGACCTATTTTATCTCTGTTTCAGTGAGGTATAACGCCACTTTCAGCAATCTCGGCTCTACAGTGGATTCCTGTCTTTACTGGGGAGGAGCCCGGAGAGCCCCCGACGTAGAGAACTGAAAGTTAGAGTCGATTACACCTTGTCCCAAGCTAGGCTCTACCTCACTAACCCAGAGTTGACGAGGGGGTGATCAACAGTAAATTTGACTAACTATCCAGACCACGTGACCACTGAGTACCCTAAAATCTATATTTAGATACTAAGATTCCCAATACCTAAGTATTTTGTGTATGTTCTACAGTTACTGAAAATAGCATATATTTATCTATTTATTTAATTTTTTATTATTTTGCTATTTATACTCCTTATAAATGTTTAATCATATATTGATATGCCTATTAGGCTTTGTTTTAGAATATACATAACCTTGTTCTTTTGTTTACCCGGTTTTAAGAAGTTTTAAGGCCATAGTTAATGCATTGTTATGAACATTGGTAATACAATAAATATCTTCAAGATATTATATATTAAGTACGGATTGCTTTATGTATTCATCAAGACGTGAGATTATGCCCAAATAAACTAGCTTACCACATTTTAAATAAATATCTGTACCAAGCCCAGGAACAGAAACAGTCACATTAGATATTGACATCCTTCATTATTCGTCGTGTGGCGTTTTCTCAGAATAGCTGGATTCGATGGTTGAGCATTTTTTATCCAATAATTTTGCCAACTTTTCGGAATTTCTACGACTATTTGTCGAAATAGACATATAATGCATTTAAAATTGGCATTAGTCAGATTCAGGTCGTACAGAGAATAATCATATACTGCAACTTCTGAAAGAAAAAAAAATGATACTTTGCTTCGATACAAAATGTGTACTATAGCTAAACAAATTTTTCTATTAACAAATTGCCTTTTGTCGTTTAAATTTCCGCAGAATCGGTGTATAAACAGCTGATCAAATTGTCGTCAGGACATGATTGAGACAGCTTTACATTAGGACATTCTAATCCATAATATTTAAGATCCTATGTTCTTTCCGATCAGAGAAAGAAAAATTGATTGGTTTCCGTAAAACATATGATTAACCTCCGTGTTCCTGACAGAACGGAAAACCTATTTCAATAACAATTTATATTGATCTATAATTGTTACTCTTCGAACTTCACATTCAGGTTTCCGCACAATATGTTAGGATAAATTTTGTTTTTGATATAGCAAACACATTACAATTTATTCCGTCATAATGACGGTAAACTAGATTGTATATTTCATTGAATACGGATTAATGTCACTTTCAGAAGTCTTGATTTTATTTCTCATGCTACAAAGCTATTATTTTATAAATCATATTTCTAAGCAAAACGCATCGATAAATATCATGCAATGATGTCTGATTTTCCTATTTCTGCACAGATTCTGTATAAACATTTTAATAAAATCGTCAAAAGACGTATGTTATATCTGTTCGTTTTAACATACGTAAAAAGACATATCAGTTTATTCTATACACGGAAAAACTTTATATCTTTCAAAAAGGACAGCACATAAAGATTTTTGAACTTCCTGTCTAAGAAGTATAACTTTTAATCAACGGACCTTGTTTTTGTCTGTTTAGTGAAGCCTTTTACACCGAGGCCAACTTTCTCTAGTTACATTGCTTTTCACTTTAGAGACCGGGAAATGAGTCCACTGTTTGAGAAATCGGCGTTCGAAAATTTCGGGATTTATTTAACATAGAATAAATGGCAAAATTGACAAGACTTAAAAAGTTGTTCGAATTGTCCAAGATATTTAAATCATCCGCAATCGAGGCTTTGTAGTTCGATTTTATTTTGTTGAGTTTTCCGAGTACATTGTGCTTATAGACGGGTCTACAGGTGTTTTGTAATATTCTATCCTTTGTTGATTTTGTTTGGTTTCCCTCTCTATATGTACTATTGTTTCCTTGGTATATCCGCACCGTAATCTTTTCGTCATTATCTGGTATTCTAATGTGGTCAAGGGACATACTCACACATGTTCAAGCAAATCTATCTTCAAGTTTAATTTAATTTTACCTATGCCTTCTTCTCACCATGGTTATTTCAGGTTAATTAAGAGCATTGTAGAAAGCATACAAAAATATTTTATTCTGCCACATTTCATGATACTGCTGCAAATAATGTCTCATTTCTCCCACAAGGACAAAATAGCACTGCTATATTATTACTAACCTCCTTCAAACGTTATTTGAGTGAATGATTTGAAATATTTTTCTGTTAACAAATTCCACAATCAACTTGACAGCTGTGTCATTATCTCCTGGTGACACTGATCTAATTGCTTATAGTAATAGGGAAACATTTCTAGGAAATTAACGTTAAACGTGAGATATGTAACTGTTGAAAGTTTCGATTTAACCCATTGTGAATTGTCATTATGCGAAAATAGTTCTATTTAATGGATCATTCTTATATAATGATACCGCAGGCATGTATTTTATGATCAAGTGTTCCTCTGTTTTAGACAGGACCACATAAAATATTTATATGATCTGAGTTTATAGTGCACATTAGTAATGCGTATTAATTCATTAAGTGATAATGATAAGATAAAATTATTGAACAAATAAGTTCTGAAAAGAATTTCAACAATGGCATTTATACAAAATATAACGTTTCTTTATTATATTCTTTAGCAAAATAACTTTTGGACTAAATTTGTGGATATTCCTAAAAGATATGTAAAAAATAATTCTGTAGCGCATGTGAACAAGTAAGATTCGTTCATCATTACACCTGAACACCAAAGAAAGAATATTGAATTACTTAACAACTCGAGAAACATCTATTGCCTTACCGTATTAATTATATGTATGATATTCAAAATATTCTCAACAGAGAAGTTAAGAACCACTTGGAAAAAAAATATTATCATTCTAAGTTATGACGATTTTTCGTCGATAAACAATCAAAGATACCGAAATATGGGCACTTCAACAAATAATGTCACGTTAATTGTGCTGGAAACCAAATATTTTGAAAGCCAAAGAAGAACAAGTGTTGAAGAGTAGACGAAGCCGAAATGTCCACGAAAGTACAACCAGAAACTGTCTAAGGATCGTGTGATTCCATTGAACATGTTCATAATAATGAATAAAATTTACCTTTCACTTTCAATGATTTTACTTTATTTCGCATGGTAAATTTTTAATAGAATTTAAAATATTTCATAGGAAAAAGATACAATTAGCTCTTTTGTTCAGTATAAACGTATGGTGTACTAGTTGGTTACTAGTGTGTAGCTGGGGCTACTAATACTATGGGAGGGGATCTGCGTCCAAAGTATACGTGTGTAAATGAGATTTTTATATCGCTTCTTTGCATTCTTATTTATGTATGTATCTTTGTCTTTCGTTGCATCTCACTTTATTACAACCTTTTTTGTTCATCTACCGTTGTTTATCATTGTATGTACTTTCTTTGAAAGCCCTTTATTACACCTTTCATAATTGTTTTCGTATATATTTTATGTTCATATTGTTCAAACTTTATTGTGTTATGTGTACATTTTTTATTCTATATAATTTAGTTTGACTAATTTGTGTGTTTGTGTAAAGTTATTGGTGGTTGGCAAAAAAACTGAACTTGTACACCTGTCATTAGTAGACATAGCATGAAGGAACCAGGCACATAGCATAATAGAGAAACAAAATTTGTTACCTCATTATGATAACAGATTACGTTTCAAATCTAATGATAGATCCTTCTCACCAGAGAAGGCATAAAAGCAGGACATGTGTCTGGGGTTTGTTTCTACATAATAACATTTTCAATTTTATGAATAGATATAAAAATCTAGAATAAGGGAGGAAAATATTGGCAGTAAATTGAAAATAATGTTTGTCAACACCTACTCAGTGTTCCGTTCTTTGACATCAAGTCTGAAGTAAAAACATCTTATTTCTTAAAAATACCTTTCGAAAGATAACCATCACAAAATAATACCATTTCGAAGTACTACATTTTTTACATACCTACCCCCCGCCCCCCAACAAAAAAAATCTGCCAATTTTCGATATCCCCAAAATAGTAAAATCACAAAATCATGCTCGCCATAAACTAAAAAAAGTAAAATCGTCAATCTGTTGAATATCCATAAATCTATAAGGTGGTGGGGTTGGGTTGTCGGGGTTTATCGTCATTTTCAGCACTTTTTAAGCTATATACGTGACTACCAGTCTTACTGGGCAGGAATATCACCGATATGATGGTTATACGAATTACTGGGGATTAAAAGCCGGACAATTATATCCAAGTTAGCGGTTAGACCCCGACCATGGACAGATTTAACGACATACCTTAATAAAAGCGGAGCTTGAAGCCATGAACCCATGACAGCTATAGTGGTAGTTGGTCAACACCACAAGCTCCGTATTCATACAGAAATAAGTAGAGCAAGACTATGCAAAATTTAACATTACTGCAACAAGAGAATATTAATAAGACTACACACGAAACAAACTCTGTACCTATGCATACTCCAAACAAAAAGACACAAAACCAGTAAAAGAGTACAAGTGTTCTGATTCCAGTGTCGTGTATATACCTTATATCTGCTGTCATGGTTTAACTGCAGGTTTACAGGAATACGAAAAGGATGCAATATACGAGTACTAGATTTAAATCTGGGGAGGATGAAAGACAGCAAGAAACAATGAATGCCAAAACGTGTCTGTTTGTATACTGAATTAACTATAAAACAGTAACTACTTCTGGAAACGACAGTTTTACTTATTATAAAAACCAATAAAAAGTCTCTTAATAATTAAAAACTTCCAAACATCCCCTGGTCGTATTTACAGTTTTTACGTTGAAAACAGATGCAATTGTACAGCCAAACCTGTCTTAAAAGACAAGTCGGGAGAGAGTAAAAGTGGTCTTTTAATGCAAATTCAATTACTTTATAATGCTCATAGTTAAAACAATATGTGAAAGTTCTTTAATTTTTTTTAATGATTAAAAATATACATCAAATTAAAATTATAATTGTAATTAAGTGCCATAGCTGTTCTGTTAGCTTTCTTTAATTCTACTGTCAAATATTCTGAGAAAATGAAACCATTACTTAGGATTTATTAATTAATTTGTTTGTTTTTATAACAATGTCTTTAACAGTACAAATCTATCCTTGAACTGAGACATATATAGTCTTACTGTCAAAACATAATCTTTAGACATAATTGAGTGACTAGTAATTGTTGATTACAATGCAGGAATAAACTGATTTAATTTAAATCTAAATTTTTCCTGTTGAAATGTAATTTGGTCTTATTACTAAAGAATTCATATCCTGAATTGTAAAAATATGGTCTCTTAATGGAGGTTCAGGGAGTTAAAAAAAGGGTGGTCTCCGATCAGGTTAGACAGGTGGTCTCTGAATACAAAGGAATTAAAAGTTGTCTCTTAACACAGGAGGTCTTTTAATACAGAGGGTTTCTTGAGCAGGTTGGACTGTATAACTAATAGCTTCGAACATTTTGAAAACTAAACAATATTCAATATTCTAAATTGTCTTGCAACTTTATGAAATTCGAAAATGATTATAGAGATATGTTTGTCGTTTTATTTCCGGACAAATATTGAAGCAACAAGACTGTCATCACGATATAGTTATGACAGCTGTGTTTAATCTGTAACAAATAATATCCGAATGTTCCTGTCATACGATGATTGCCAAATTGATTTGTTTCCGGAAATTAGAAACATTGTTTGTGTTAACATGTTATGGACAACGTCAAAATAAAAAAATGACAACAATTATGCTTGTTTCGTGGTCAATAGCCTATTTTTTAGACATGACATTATATACTTTGTATGTTTGTTTGAATGAGATTTAACGACACTTTCTGCAATTTTTTTACCTATATCCCATTTTTAATCAGAGAGGCAGCTGAGGAACTCGATGAGAATGCTTGACCTTTGACTGAAAAAGTTGTAATCCTTGTTACTTAGAATTGTGGTCGAGTACACTTCGCTCGAACTCACAATCCCAGTGCTGACACGATGGTGATCAATAGTATATTTGACTAACTACCTAGATTACTCGACCAGCTAACTCCATGAAATGCATACGTAGATACTAAGAAACTCAATACCTTGGTATTATGTATAATTTTCTAGTTATTAGAAATAACATCTACTTTTAATCTAATGTGTTTATTTTGCTATTTATTCTCCTGAGAATATTTAAATACACATTGATATGTTTACTAGGCTTTGTCTAAGAATAAACACTGTTTGTTTCAACTGATATAGTAAGTGCGTTGTTAAATAAACGTTATGTATACAAATGTATTATAAAATATATAATATAACAAATATAATATAAAATGTAATAAACGTTAGTGACGCATTTTTTCCTATTTAGTAAAAATTATTTTGTTCATCAGGGGCTGAGGTTTAAA
This sequence comes from Lithophaga antillarum, assembly GCA_028566495.1. Classification (NCBI taxonomy): domain Eukaryota; kingdom Metazoa; phylum Mollusca; class Bivalvia; order Mytilida; family Mytilidae; genus Lithophaga; species Lithophaga antillarum. The sequence continues at coordinate 5,393 of JAOXYI010050895.1, read as the reverse complement.
GCCATAAAACTAGTTTAATGCCGTCATTTCCAATAACTTCGCGTACCAAGCCAAGAAATAGCAACATTTATGTTTTGTCTTTTTTGTCATCCTACGTCATTTGTGGTCAGACGTTTTCTCGGAATGTCCGGATTTTCCATTATTGTCCTTTAGATACTTTCTGACGGTTGGGTATTTCTTGTACAAGTTGATCCCAGCTTTTCGGAATTAGCACTATTATTTTTTAAAACATACATCTAATGCATGTAAAATTGGTATAAGTACAAATCACTTCGTTCAGAAGAAGAACGGTAAGAGATAGAATATTCGCGACGAATTTTCGGATCTTATTTAATTGGGGCAAGCAATATGAAAAAACTAGCTCTCGTAAACTGAAAGAATGAAGAAATATAATACTGGAGATAATGAACTGTAACTGACAGTAAAAATGCTTCACAACAACAAAAATCTTGTATTGAAGTTTGAAAGAAAAATAGTATTCTGCTTGCCTATGAAACGTGTACTATAGCTGAACAGATTTTTTTGTCAGCAAATTGCCTTACAAATTAAATATGTGAGTCATTCCGCAGAATCGGTGTATAAACAGCTGATCAAGTTGTCCCCAGGCCCTAATTGAGACAGCTTTTCATTACAACATTCTAATCCATAACGTTTAACATCCTATGTTCAAGCTATACAGAAAAGATAAATTGATTGGATTCCGTTAAAAACAGAAAACTTTTTTCGATAACGGTTTATATTGATCTGTAATTCATTGCCCTTAGATTTCGGTCAAATATGTTAAGATCAGCCTTTTATATATATATATATATATAAAACAAACATATTACCATTTGTAGATATCATTAAATATAGTGTAACGTCATTTTCAGCAATCTGATAGCTATGTTAACTATATCTTGATTTTATTTCAAGCTAACAAATATTGTGTAGATCATATTTCGAAGAAAATGCTTTGCCATTTGTTTTGCAATGATGTTTGGTATTCCATTTTTCGAGCAGATAAGATATAAGCAGTATTAAAATTGTCGCAGTGCATTGCTAAGGAAATTTACCACCAAATTATAATGTATTTGATGTAATATTTGTTTGTTCTGGCCTACGAAAGGAACATATTGGTACATTCCATACACGGCATTAATGTTTTACCGATAATTCATACCAGTTTCCTGTTATCTCTACTGATCAATATAATCAGTATCATGGACATGCCGTGATACGAAAAATATCGGACAAATTCGTGCCGTCACAACAATAATCTTTTGAAATTCGTAGGAAATGCTTATTAGTGAAATGGCTTCATGTAATTCATTAAAATCTAACCACACAATGTAACATTACGCTTGAAGTAGATAGATTAAACGTGAAAATCGTCTTTAGCACCTTTAAGTGATTTTTTTTCCTTTTTTTTAATTACCGATAAAATAATAATAACATTATCGGCCTAGTTTGATACTCAGCTTGACAAAATCAGTATCAAAAATGTCATTATTCTATATTTGTCTGACAGGAAGATCAGAATATAAAGATTTATAAACTTCCACGAAAGTCTCTTGTTGTTTGGTTATCTTTCTATCATAAAGTGGACAGCTATACCTATCTGAAGAAGTTCTACTACTAAAGATTAATACCCTTTTGTTGATATGTCAAAACAAAAACACTGATCGTTTCCCGAATATACAATACCATACCTCATACATTTCTGACATAACAGTAATACTGTATAGCAGACTTCGTAATATACAGCTTGATTCGTATCCCATGCTATACCAAAATTTATAACAGCCAGAGGACCAAAGGTTGAAACAGCATGTGACACAGATTATGCCATACTGTGTTCTATTATGACCTCACCGAGTAAAGCTAGTCATTGAACGTGCACTTTGTTAATTTACATATACTTTTCGCTGAAAAATGAAACCAAATGATTTCTGTAAATTTTGACAAGAATTTATAGAAAGGTTATTGACAAATAGGGGTATTACAAACTCTATTCCTTTTTTATCTTTCGTAAATTGGTATTTTGAGCATAAAATATAAAAAGTGAATATTAACATTGCTCCTATGATAAACGAAATTTTAGTGTTGATTTACCTTCTTCTTCCTGTAATTCGGAGGCTATCACATCCTTCTAATATAGAACATACAGAAACGCTCTGTAGAAAGTTATACTCTCGGCTGGCGAAAAGGGGTCGAAAAGGAGTCGAAAAAAGCTAACGAGGGGTCAAATAGATAGCTATTTTCGATCCCTCGTCAGCTCGCACGGCTTTCAACGCCTCGACTCCTCGCTAGCGACTCTCGACAGCTGAGATATTGTTTCGAAAGCCTAAATATTCTTCGCTAGCGACTCTCAACAGCCGAAATATTTTTTTAATGTTTCATTATAAATATAATTTTATATACATTGTACCGCTGGATAAAGAAAATTAACATAATTTTAAAATATAGTCTGGAAAATATAAATAAATAAAGAAAAACAAAGAACTACTTGTATATTTTTTATAATAGCGGATAATTTTCCAACATGCGTACCTGTTACCAGCAGTATCAGGTGACGAGTATGTTTATTCACACAAATTTAAATCTCGATACAGGCGAGGTTCAAATCTTGCACGTAAACCCTCAATCTCGATCGAGATTTAGTAAAATTTAAAACTCAGTAGAATTTATACAACCTTAATTGACAAAACTATGAAATAATATATCTACGATTAATAGGATACGACTTATACGAATGAATCTAATATATTATTCTCACAAATGCATCATTTTCGAAAGTTTTTGAAGTATATTAGTACTTTTTTTCTTTTTTGTATCTAGCCAAAAAAATCATGATTATGAACAATAAACACATAAATTTTGCAGCAAGTGACTTATTTGTTCTATATCGGGGCTTTTTTTGCTTATTTTTAATTTTATTTCCATTCTATTTTAAATATTCGAGGGTAACTCCAACGATAAGGTTTAAAACAAGTCACATTCTGGCTAATGGTCACATACTTTGAGCATATATTATCACCAGTTTCTGTTAATTGCTAAAAAATGTCACATTCCAGGTAACTGTCACATATTTTGTGCAATTATATATGACTAGTCTGTATAAAGAACTAAACTATGTTACATTTTGGGTAACAGTAATAGTAATATATTTTGTACATTTTACTTATGACCGGTATGTGTTCAGGTCTAAAATAAGATACATTCTGGGTAACGGTCACATATATTGTGCATTTATATATGACCAATATGTATTAAGGGCTAAAATGAGTCACATTCTGGGTTATGGTCACATATATTTTGTGCTTTAAGATATGGAGGGTCTGTGCTCAGGGCTAAAATATGTTACATTCTGGGTTACGGTCACATATTGTGTGTTTTTATATATAACGATTCTGTGTTCAGGCCTAAAAGAAATCACATTCTGAGTTATGGTCACACATTTTGTGCATTTATATATGACCGGTCTGTGTTAAGGGCTGAAATATGGCACATTTTGGTAACGGTCACATATTTTGAGCATTTATTATGACCAGTTTGTGTCAACTGCTAAAATATGTCACATTCTGGGTAATGGTCATATATTTTGTGCATTTATATAAAACCGGTCTCCGTTAAGGGCTAAAATATGTCACATTCTGGGTAATGTTCGCATATTATTTTGCTTTCATATATGACCGGTCTATATTCAGGGCTAAAATAAGTCACATTCTGCATGTTCTGGGCTGCTGTCAAATATCTTGTGTTTTATATATGACCGGTCTGTGCTCTGAGCTAAAATATGTTACATTCTTGGTTACAATCCCATATTTTGTGCATTTATATATGACCAGTCTGTGTTGAGAGCTAAAATATGTCATATTTTGTGCAACGGTCACATATTTTGCGCATTTATATATGACTGGTCTGTGTTAAGGACTAAAATATGTCACAATTTGGGTAACGGTCACATAGTTTGAGCATTTATTGTGACCAGTTTGTGTAAATTGCTAAAATATGTCACATTCTTGGTAATCGTTACATATTTTGTGCATTTATATATAACCGGTCTGTGTTAAGGGCTAAAATATGTCACATTCTGAGTAATTGTCATACATTTTTTTGCTTTTATATATGACCGGTCTGTATTCAAGGCTAAATTATTTCACATTCTGGGTTACATTCAAATATTTTGTACTTTTATATATGACTGGTCTGTGTTCAGGGATAAAATAAGTCGTATTCTGGGTTACTGTCAAATATTTTGTGCTTTTGTATATGACCGGTCTGTGTTAAGGGCTAAAGTATGTCACATTCTGGGTAACGGTCAGTCACATATATTTTTTGTGTTTTTATATATGACCGATCTGTGTTTAGCGCTAAGATATGTCAGATTCTCGGTTTTCTTCATTTTGTGCTTTTTATATGGCTGGTCTGTGTTAAAGTTTCAAATATGTCACATTCTGGGTAAACGTCTCATATTTTGTGCTTTTATATATGACCGGTCTGTGTTAAGGTTTCAAATATGTCACATTCTGAGTAACAGTCACACATTTTGTGCATTTATATATGACCAGTCTGTGGTAAGAGCTAAAATATGTCACATTTTTGGTAACGGTCACATATTTTGTGCATTTATATATGACCGGTCTGTGTTGAGGGCTAAAATATATCACATTCTGGATAACAGTCACATATTTTGTGTTTCTGTATATGGCCCATCCGTGGTTAGGGCTAAAATATGTCACATTCTGGATTACGGTCACATATATTTTGTGCTTTTATATATGACTGGTCTGTGTTAAGGGCTAAAATATGTCACATTCTGGGTAATGGCTATATATTTTGTGTATTCATATTTGACCGGCCTGTGTTTAGGGCTAAAATATGTCATATTCTGTGTAACAGTTACATATTGTGCGTTTTTATATATGACCGGTCTGTGTTTAGGACTAAAATATGTCACATTCTGTGTTACAGTCACATATTTTGTGCTTTTATATATGAACGGTATATGTTCAGTGTCAAGAAAAGATAACGATGTGTTGGATAGATAGCTATTTCCATCCCTCATCAGCTCGTTCGGCTTTCAAAATCTCGACCCCTTACTAGCGACGCTCGACTTCTTGCTCTCGACAGCTGAAATATTGTTTCAAAAGCCCAAATATTCTTCCCTAGCGACTCTCAACAGCCGAAATATTAATTTTTCTTAAAGTTTCATTATAAATATATATGATATGCATTCAGCTGGGTAAACAAAAATTTAAAATATAGTCGGGAAAGTATAAATAAATAAAGAAAAAAAAAGAACTACGGGTATATTTTTTAAATAATTTATTTATATTAGCGGATAATATTCGAACAATCATGTGTACCTGTTGCCAGCAGTGTCAAGTGAAGAGTATGTTTATTCACAG
>JAOXYI010050790.1:0-12843 GCA_028566495.1 Lithophaga antillarum | reverse complement strand
AATAATTCTTTATTTTATGAAGGTAACACAGTTAACAAGTAATTGATAATCTCCCCTGTGGCCTTCTAACCAAAATTCAGTACAGATACTCTAAAAACTGAATTGTATTTATACACATTACAGTGTTTACATAGTACATGTATTACTCCATACGTTTTCCTTACCTGATTTACGATTTGTTAACGTCACTGGGCAATACGATGGGTGTCGCATGTGAAGCAGGACATGCCACCCCTCCGTGACACCTGATGTCACTCCCGTTTTTAGGCTAGATCGTATTATCCTAGCTTTAGTTTTCAGTGTTGTGTCTATGTTTTGCTTCCACATTTGTGTTTGTTTCTTTATTCTTATGGATATATATGACATATGACCTTTGGTATTCTTCTCATTCTGTTATGTTTGTTAAAATAATTAGAATTTAACTGTATCATTTGGTGCTTTTACTGTGTTTTTTAATTCTTTGTAAGGAGCAATATCATTTTGTATTGAGAAGAACTTTATTTGAAATTATCCCACGACTGACCACTTGTTTGTAAGTGCGGAGTGGAATAATAACTTCGTAATTTTTATGATGTGCAACTCGTCGTCTTGGCAACAACTGGTCACTGGTCAGTGTTCCTGTCAATAATTTTCTATCCTTTGAAAAATAGGTTTAAAAATAGTAACCATATGCAGTCATCACCAGTTAAAATAAGTCCTGAAATCGGAAGAAAAAATCATTGAACAAAAACAAATCTAAGTCCGATCTATATCCTTTGTTATAAGTATTGTCTGATCTATATCCTTTGTTATCAGTATTGTCTGATCTATATCCTTTGTTATCAGTATTGTCTGATCTATATCCTTTGTCATCAGTAAAAGTAATACTCCCTGAAATAGATTGACTGTAACAAAGATATGCTAACTGAAGAAAACTAAAAGGATCGCAAAATTTCCCTGATTTAAGGGGCATAACTGCGGAACTGAAAATAGCTTGGATGGATCTCAAAATTAACAATGATACAAATATTTGATGGAACAAATGTTAAGTGACCGGGAACCTAAAAACAAAACTCAAAAGTTTGCTGACAAAAGTTCAGATACAAAAATAACCTTGAATCTCCAAATCTAATTTAATCTATCTTTTATCACAAGTAGCAGTAATAAAATCATTATAAAAGACTACAGACATCAAATGAAAACCAAACATATTTTCAAAATTACATTTATTTTGGAAAACTTCAGTGGCTCCGAATCTGAATTAGATATCGATCTGATTTTTGTCACAGATAAATAATAATACATTTATCGATTTTAAGGAAGATTTCTTGATCAGAAGAAAAGTTTATTGGACACTAAATTTACGGACGGACAGACGGTCAAAAGTATAACATAATACCCAACCAATACGTGTGGCGAGCAGTGGCCGATCCAGGATTTCTGCCAGGAGGATCCAATCCACATTTTTTAACAAACGAAGAAAATAAACACGGTATATATTTGCCAAAATTAAGATGAGAGGCCCTCCCTCCCCCGGATCTGCTTCTGACAGATATACAATTATAATGTTTTGTTATTTTTGAGGTGGTCAGTACTTTTATACAGCAATACCAATATTCTCGTAGCTGTAATTGTAATCACTAACCGTCCGAAAGCATACTGGATATCTAGAGATGACATAATCTGTAAAACGTTATATACTAACCGATACACACCTTTTTTAAAATTCATAATACACAGTAGTTGGTATTATATTCCGAATGGTATTTGCTACTCTGTAAACAGTTAAAGGGTACATAATACAATAGGCTATTTAAAGTTCACTTTTATTTCGGATCAACAAATTCGAGTCAACGTTGTGCTACCCTGGGACTCAAGGTAAGAAAGTACGTATAATGTTTGGCAGTATATATGATACCGACTTGTACGTGAAAAGTTTTGACTATTGCAAACATCATGTAAAAGGTATCATTACAGATTTAGAAATCTGAAAACTCTGAATTCATTGTAAGAATTGAATATTCATAATGAAGAACAGCTTGAGTAAACTAATTTAAAGCTGAAAATTCTTACTTCATTGTAGGATTTGAATATTCATAATGGGGACAATTTTACGTCAATACAGAATATTGCAAAAATGTTTTTATCAATACAGAAGTTTTAATTCACAAAATAAATTCTCTGGAAATATTCTGTATTTGAATAAATGAAGTAGGTATCATTCTAAATGTAGTAACAATACAAACTTGTACATCAAGTCAATTAATCTGATCAAACCTTCAAAGTAACTGTTCAAGGATGGTTACATAATTATAATAATTATTTCTATAAATACTATTACCATTCAGTGCTGAATTTAAGCTTTGTGTGAATATTATAGGCTATTTAATATCGATATTTGGGTTCAAGGACATCTTTAGTTTACACTTCTATCTTGAAAGAATTCAATTTATACCTATATCAATAAATAGAGGAGAAATGCATATTTATATTGTTTACTTAGCAAGTTCAAACTCATAAACAAACCCTAATTTGAAACGACGATACTTTTGAACACATATGTCCTTTCTTTTATTTAATATTTATGTTAATGATTTAGAAACTTATTTCAAATCCTTCAATTTGGGTATAGATATAATTGAAAAAAATGTGTATTTTATTTTACGCGGATGATATAGTATTATTGGTTAGCAGTGAGCATGAATTACTAGAGTTTATTAGATGGCCTGTCTATTTGGTGTATGCAAAATAACATGACCGTTAATCCAGATAAAAGTAATGTTGTACATTTTAGACCAACTTCTGTTGAGAGGTCACAATTTCCTTTTTACTGTGCTGCAAAGACTATCACGTTGAGTTGTAATTATACCTATTTAGGTTTGATCTTAAATGAATTTTTGGATTATAATGTTACTGCAGAAGCAGTTGTACGGGCTGCTGGTTGAGCCCTAGGCATAGTCATTGCTAAATGCAAAGTTATAGGTGGTGTATCATATGATGTATTTACTAAACTCTTTGATTCCCTTGTCAGTCCTGTTGTGGAATACGGCGCTGCAGTATGGGGATGTAGGAATTTTTCTTGTATTAACGCCTTACAATACAGAGCGTGTAGTGTTTTTCATGGTGTTGACAAATATACCCCGAATGCTGCTGTTTGGTGATATGGGGTGGATTCCAGTATATCATAGTTATTGCAAGTTACTGGTGCATGGGGTGGATTCCAATATATCATAGTTATTGCAAGTTACTGGCGCTAACTTATTAATATGGATATTAATAGAACTAACAGAAAAGTGTGAGAAATGGGCTGACGAGATGAGTAAGAAATGGGCTGACGAGATGAGTAAGAAATGGAAGTGTGTTAAAATTAGGAATTTTATTGTTAGAAAATATTTTGTTGATTTAGAATAAAAAAAGACTGTAAATATATGGAACACAATACATGAAATACAGTACCTCATGAAAGGCATAATTTTATATTTGATACAAGGGCATTCACCCTATTTTCAACTAAGGATAACATTAAGTACAACTTTAAAAACTTTAATGTACATCTGAATAAGGAAATAAAGTATTGATAATATTTTCAGTGTCTCAGAAACCGTGTTAGCATACATGGTCTCACATTATTTGCAACGTATTTTAGTTTGTTTTTTTTTTTTATTTTTAAATGAACTATATTTTAGTTCCGATTCTTACCAGTCGTAATTCTTTATAAATATTTCAGTGATACTACAACATACAATTTACAGAAAATGTTCGTTTATATGGGTAGAAACGTCCGAGTTCAGTGGCGGATTTAGACAAATATTAACAAGAAGGCAATGTCCGGCAAGTGCTAAAAAACTACAGAAAGCTATTTCTGTTACATTGTATTGTACAAACATATTCCATTCATCAGTTCGTCAGTTAATATATATCTTTCGTCGAAATACTTTAGTTACTTGTTTACTTGGGTAATTTTGTGTATAAATATAAATGATACACCACGGTGTATTTATTTGATCTTTAGCTTAATGTCAACCGTTATCATATCTACCATGTATCGTATAAGTATCTCTGTCTTAAACATTGTTCCATCTTGTACAATGGGGTTTGTACCTTTTGGTTTCCTACAGTCAATATCCTTGCTTATAACGAAAAAGAATATTCTTGCTGTTGGACGTTTAGTTCTTATAACTATTTCAACCTACCCGGAAATGTTGCGAAATCGTTCTATGCTTAGTGATATTTTTTTTCGCAGTATTGCTAACATTTAGAAAATACAGCTGCTAAACTGAACAAAAATGCGTTTAATGGTACCGTTCTACACTTTAAAATGTTTGTTTTGAATGTCAATGCCATGATCTTGTGCTAAACTAGACCAACAATTTAAGGTAAGAAATATTAAAAAATTTTCTATCAAATGTACATGTAGAATGAATTTTATATGATATTTTTTTTTTCATCTTAGATATCTAGGATATTTTCTGTCACTGTCCTAGTGAGACCATCCTTATACGGTTGTCAAGGACGTCAAACACCCCAATTTTCCAATTTAACAATTATTTGTCATATATATTCTACATTGACCAATGTTTGCTAGGGAGAGAAAATTAACAGGTAATTGAAATAAAACTTTTGAGAATAAAATGAAGCTCACGGTTTCTTCGTTTTGCTGATTTAGTTGATCTACTTTCTTTTTTATGCAGGTACCCGTAATAGAAATATACCATAATACCGAAAATACCGTATTCTTTTATTTCGTCTCGGAAAAAAAAAAGAAAGATTAATCGTTATTTTATTAAATGCACTGCATGCATATACCAGTTGCCAATTTTAGAATTTCGTCCCACAGTTTTATACATTATCAAAGCCATTTGCTGTGATTTTTTCTTTTTGTGTACTATTATTCTAAATGTTGAAATTAATCTACAATGACTGGCTGCTGAAGTTGAACAGAAGTTACCTGGATTGAATACTTTGTACTTGTATGCTTTTAACGGAGAAAACAATCTTGTGAACGAACTAAGATACTTTATGAACACATTTTGAATAGGTACGTATGTACCCTAAACCTGTGGTAATACCCAGGGGAAAACACCCAATGGTTTATTATAATGTCACAGTTCATCTGTAAAATGAAATTACAGGAATTACATAATCAAAGTTTAATTTAGTTACGTATACCCGTAAGTTCTGATTCACGCTTCATATAAATCAATTCTTATCAATTTTAAGTTTATAAAATGGTAATATGACAAATGATTCGAAGTTCGGTTCTATCTAAATTGTGTCTGTCTTAAGCTTCAGTCATTCTAGATTCATAGTGTATCTGCTTTAAACTTGACGCTATCTGAATCTGTCTGTCTCAAGCTTGATTTGTCTGTATTAAGCTTGGTTCTTTCTGATCTATCTGCTTTAACCTTGATGCGGTCTGGATCTGTCTGCCTAAAGCTTGATTCCATCTGGATCTATCTGTCGTAAGCTTGATTCTGTCTGGATCCATCTGTCTTAAGATCGGTTCTATCTGATTTATCTACCTTAAGCTTGATTCTGTCTGGATCTATTTGCCTTAAGCTTGCTTCTATCTGATTTATCTGCCTTTAGCTTGTTTCTGTCTAGATCTATCTACTTTAAATTTGGTTCTATCTAACGTATTTGCCTTAAGCTTGATTCTGTCTGGATCTATCTGTCTTGAGCTTGGTTCTATCTGATTTTTCTGCCTTAAGCTTGATTCTGTCCGGATCTATCTGCTTTAAGCTTGATTCTGTCTGGATCTTTCTGCCTTAAGCTTGATTCTGTCTGGATCTTTCTGCCTTAAGTTTGGTTCCATCTGATTTATATGCCTTAAGCTTGATTCTGTCTGGATCTATCTGCCTTAAGCTTGGTTCTATCTCATTTATCTGCCTTAAACTTGATTCTGTCTGGATCTATCTACCTTAAGCTTGATTTTATCTGATTTATCTGCCTTAAGCTTGATTATGTCGAGGTCTATCTGACATAAGCTTGTTTCTATCTGATTTATCTGTGTGTCTTAAGCTTGATTCTGCCTGATTTATCTGCCTTAAGCTTGATTCTGTATTGATCTATCTGCCTTAAGCTTGGTTCCGTCTGATTTATCAGCCTTAAGCTTGATTATGTCGAGGTTTATCTGTCTTAAGCTTGACTCTGTCCGGATATATCTGCCTAAAGCTAGGTTCTATCTGGATCTACCTGTCTTTAGATTGATTCTGTCTACCTTTAAATTGATTCTATCTGGCTCTATTTTTGTATTTCTAACTGCAATTTTGAAAGTATGGAAAGTACGTAAAGGATGTTATCTTAGGCTAAAAAGAAACTTGAATACATTAATTAACTGAATTATCTTTAACATCCACCTGTAGAAAACAGTGTATTAGCAGCTAAGAAGTTGGTATTTTACATGTAACATACATCATAAGACATCTATTTTTGTATCAACGTTATCAAAACAAAATCCGATAAAAATGTATAAGGCAAAAAATGTTTTAAGTTCGAAGATTTGGCTTATTCCACCAAAAATAAATGTTTAATAAGTAACATTGACATTGCTGAATCCTAATATTCCATTCTAAACATGAAAGATGACGCTAGAAAAAAACTGAATCCCGTAACGTAGACATATTTCTCCTGTCTTCGCAATACAAATGGATAGTAGCTGAACAAAACAAACAAATGGAAAATTTCACTTGTAAAAAAGTTTTTAAAAAGAGCTGAAATTGGCAGTATTGTAAAATATAATGGGAAAACATACGAAGTCCCAATAAGCTTACTTGCATTTTGTTACCAGTAAAACATCATAAGGCGACAAGCTGTAGATATTATGCTGATATACTTTTACAGATCTGACGATAATCAACTCAAGAAAAGACATGTCGTGGGCGAATTAGAATACTTTTAAAAAGCCTTACATGCCCAAAATAGTATACACAAACAACCATGGAACACCCTGTTGATTGTTATAATATCGAATGTCAGTCGAAATATTTTATCTTGAGGTAGCTTACGTAATCATGTTTTATTGAAAACTACTGACTGTAAATTCTGCTGCCCACTGCATATAAATAAGGGATGGTCTTTTTTTGTGAGAACAAAGGTTTCACTGGGTAACATGTATAAATAAAGTTCGTATATATACAGCAGTGTTTTTATCTGAGGTAAGTTGCAGATTAGTATTAGTTTACTTAGAAAAACTCCTGGTCAATTTATGGAATACCGAATACATTTTTTTAGGAGAGAGGGTGCGAAATTTCGATTTTGGTATACACAAAAACAAAACTGAAGGTCTCCGATTCTACTTTTTGTCAGACTGCTCCTTTTATGGTTCTGAAACCCATTTTTGTGAAACAAATGGATATTTTCAATTTTCAAACATTTTCCAAAATATGACTACTGATATTCAACAAAATCATTTTTTGAACTATGATATGAAAAAAAGAAGAATTATTAAGCCAAGTTCGATCATTTCTTATGCTGAAAAGTTCACCAAAATTTAAGTCGACTTTAAATGAAAGTATTGCATATTTATCACCAAGGATATATAAAAACATATATTTCGTCTATTATTATTTTCCATTTGTGACAGTCTTACCTCCTGGACAAAACAAATCTAAAGATAGTAAATTTATTTTATACAACTTCACATACAAGTATATTTTAGTGAGATTTTGGACAAGTCTGAATAAGGCAGTACTAGGCTTCTCTGCAGAAGTTATGGAACATAGGAAATACTGAACTCTTAAAGTATGCAAACATGTTCAAATGGCATTTGACTTTCATTATACAAAATGTTGATTTTATTTTTAAACAGTCCTGGACATGTTGAAAAAGTTAAATTTCTAACCATGTTGAGACGAGTTATGCGCCTTGAGAACTGAAAAAATAAGACTTTGAGCTTGTAAACACTCTTACTAGCAAAACTTATCTCATTTAAAGTGAAATCAGGTACATGTATATTAATCAATCATACAGGACAATGGATATTTTGAAAGAAGTTCACTTATTCGTGACTGAAAAAAATAATAAGTTTTGATGTTCCAAAGGAATTGAATATTGTACAATAACTTCATTAAACTGCCACAGTTCATCTTCACTGGGTGCACGTATGAAGTTTTAAATATGCAGCAACTTTGAATATCAACTCATTATCGTTGCAGGCTTTGAAGGTGACCAGGTAAAATTTTCTAATGCTGTATCATGTAATATCATATGGTTTAAATCGCACAGTGAATGTCTCCTGACGTAGACCAGGAATAAAATTTTCGTAGGGGCTACAAAAATGTAAATCAAATACTGACTGTAACCGTATTCATTTCAAAAAGATTGTCAACATTTTAGATAGGTAAATTGTCGTAATAAAAATGCTGCTGGTTAAAACCCTATGTGTGGTCCCAGTATAAACGAACAACGGGGACAATGGAGCTTGTTTTATTATCGGTTTGAAGGATACTTAGGAGGATATGATATTTGCACATATTAGTGTGGAGTTATACGTGTATGTTGTTTGAATGGAACTTTTTCTAGATTTTGGTTTATTAATTAACTCGCAAAGACACTTTGTGATCATTTGTGTTCTCTTTACGTAGCTCAACACTTTTGTTTCTAAGGATGTAATCAAGTACATGTATTTAAATTATGATATAGCTAGATGTAACAATTTTTTAAACAGAAGTTTGAAAACAAACTCTAATTAACCTACAAAGCTCTAAAATTTTGTTGCCCTAGTGGCCGATTGATCTAGGTAATTATCCAACTGCTGGTAACTACCAGGGTGTCAACATTTGGGTTCCGAGTTCGAATCTGACTTGGGATAAGGTGTATTCAACTCCAATCTTAATTGACAAGGATTGCCAGTTTTCCTACTAAAGGTCGGGTGTTTTCATCGGTTAGTCTGGCATCCTCCCGTAAAACCTGGACGCCACGAGGAATTAGCCGAAAAATTGCTGAAAGTGGTGTAAAAGCTCCATTCAATTAATTAAAAATTTTGCAACCAGTATTGTTTTTAATAAGGATAATCAACCGTTTAGCAATCTTTTATAAAACTTTTAAAAAATAATTTCTCGAAATAATTATTTTTATACTAAATTTCAAGCGCATCCTTAATTTAGGCATTAAATTTTATCATTTCAATTTAGATTTCATGTTTTCAATCTTGCTTCAGAAAGCTGACATCAGATACTACTGAATTATAAATTTAAGGATATGCGATTTGTCAGTTTAAATACAGTACAGGATACATGTATGTTATTTCTTTATATTTAGCCTTTTTGTATCCTTTATTTGTTGAACATGATGAATTTTACATCCTTATCAGGCCCTATTGATTCCGGTAGTATATGAAAATGAGCTGCCCGTTTCTGATTTAGATGGTAAAACTTTCAGATATTTTAAAAACAAAAGGGCATTAGGCCAATACTTGAATGTTGTTAGATTGTATGTTCGACAAAGCTGTTTTATTTAGATATTTTATGTTTTCTCAAGTGTGGATGGTGTGAATAAAGCTTAAAACGAAAAGAAAATATTACCAAGTCGAGATAAATCAAGTCAGTTCAGTATACAGAAATGAGAGGCAGATTGAGAAACAGACGAAGAAATATTCGAAGCAGACGGTTTAACTTACTAACTTTTGGTGATTTCCTTGGACGGCGAGGAAACAGATTTAGATGGCGATCTCGTGTTTCCAGATCTCCTATAGATGACGGGAGAAAACCCAGAATAGAAAAAGAAGGTAACTTGGTCTTCAGTTCTCTGTTTATATATATTGATTGGTTGATAACAGTGAAATACTGACTGAACATATTTAATGAAATTTATTACTAACATCTCCCTAATATTTGAAATGACAATATACTTCCAAAAAATCGTTAATTTATTTAACTCGAAAAAATAATCTTTGCTGAAAATATCTACACGTAAAAATAATGTTTTTCCTGAAACTGTTTCGTGTGGTGAATGAAAACAGTAAATCAGAATTTTGAACTATATTTGTCGTATGGTAGATAGAGACAATAAAATAACATATATATATATTTTTTCATTTTTAGCTCATCTGGCCAAATGCCATGTGAGCTTTTGTCATTACTTGTCGTCTATCGTCCGTGAACTTTTCACATTTTAGTCTTCCGGTCAGAAACCACTAGGCCAGTTGAATTCAGATTTTGTTTGGTTCTTTAATAAAGTTTCATCATTTTGTTCCAGTCCAACATTCAGTATGGCCACAACAGGACAAATATTTTCTGTTGGCCAAAATTTCAACTTAGCTAATTGGACTAAAAGCTGATTCGATATACAAAATGGCCACAATGTATCAATATAAATAATGCAGTAATCGTTTTAGATCTTCCACGACCATTAAGCCTGATCTGACAATGTAAATAATGCAGTAATCGTTCTAGATCCTCTACCATTATTTAGTCTGACCTGACAGTGTAAATAATGCAGTAATTGTTCCAGATCCTCCATCACCATAAAGTCTGATATCTGACAATTTAAATAATGCAGTAATCGTTCCAGATCCTCCACCACCATTTAGTCTGATCTGACAATGTAAATAATGCAGTAATCGTTCCAAAATCCCCACTACCATTAAGTGGAACGTAGATAGTAGATAAAATGAGAAGAAAATCGATGTTCATTAACCATACATCCATAGGACCAGACAAGACCATTACCAACAAAGGATCAAATACAAATACAAACATAGAAGCAAACCTTAGAAACAACATTTAAAACTAAAGCTAGGACAATACCAAATCCCATAAAAAGTGGGAGGCACGTCGTATTGCCCAGTGTACAGAAGCCAGTAACAAATCGTAAATCAGGTAAGGAAAACTGGTTATGACTACGGTACTAAGAACATCTAAATCGTGATGGCGATCGTAAAATTTCTGAAATGATGACATTAATTTGGGCTTGACGTAGCCTTTAACTGAGTAGTTTTTGTGTAAGTAATAACCCTTTATAACCCGCTATAGTGGAAAAAGCCCTAGAATAGCGGATCAGCTGTGAAATGTATACAATGTATAATGTATAACTCCATACACCGGCGACGCTGGTATATTTGCTACTCGCAAAAGGAAAGTTCACAATCGAAAATATTATAGTCATCACGTTTGTTACATAGTTTTGATTTTAACAGTCCCCCGTTGTCTATCGATAGGAATAAGTCTAAGTAAGCCACAGATGTAGATGTATCTGTGGTATAATAATTTTAAGATCACTGGGATAGGTAAAATGTAAGTAGTCGTTACAAGTCTGATATAAACAATACAGTAATCGTTCTAGCTCCCCTATCACCATTGCACCTGATCTCACAATATAAATAATGCAATAATCGTTCCTTATCATCGACCACTATACGATTTAAATAATGCATAATCATTTCAGACCCCACCACCAGTGAGCTACACAAATAATACAGTAGATATTCCAAATCCTTCCCCAAAATAAAGCCTTATGCGACAATAAAAAAAAATACAGTAATCGTCTAGACCCATCACCACCATTAAGCCTGACCTGACAATATAAATAATGAACTAATCGTTTCATATCCTCCTCCACCAGTAAACCATGATCTGACATCATAGGAAATGCAATTGTTTCATATTTTCCCCACAGTAAACCTTAATCTGACAATATCACAAAGCAATTGTTTCAGGCCCTTCGTACCAGTAAATTTTAATCTGACAATTTAAGAAATAGATCTACAATTATTTGAAACCCTCCCAACCGCTGAACCTTGATCGGATAACACAAAAGGTTTAATAATCTTTTCAGATCCTCTTCACCAGTAAACCCGGATCTAACAATATAAGTGATACAGTCGTTTCAAATCCTCTCCACTAGTAAACCTTGATCTGAAAATATAAGAAATGCAATACTTACAGATCCTCCCCATCAGTAAATCCTTATCTTACAATATAAAAAATACAATTGTTGCAGATCCTCCATACCAGTAAACCCTGATTTGAGAGATTTTAAAAAGAAATGCAGTCGTTTCAGATCCTCTCCACCATTAAATGCTGATCTGACAACGTAATGTTATACAATCGTTTCAGATCATCCCCACCTCTAAACCTTTGATCAGACAATATAAGCAATATAGTCGTTTCCGATCTTCCTCACTAATAAATCCTGATCTGACAATGTAAATAATATAATAGTTCAGATATTCCCCCACTAGTAAACCTGATCTGACAATATGAGAAATGCAATTGTTACAGATCCTCCCACCAGTATATAATCTGACCATTAAAAGAAAAATATAATAATCGTTTTAGATCCGTCACCACCAGTGAACCTCGATCTGACAATATATAAGAATGCAATACTCGTTTCATGTTAGTTAATAATCGTTTTAGATCCACTACCACCAGTGAACCCCTATCTGACAATATAAGACTGCAATACTCGTTTCAAGTTGTGTAATAATCGTTTTAGATCCACTACCACCAGTGAACCTCGATCTGACAATATAAGAATGCAATACTCGTCTCAAGTTATGTAATAATCGTTTCAAATCTACCATCACCCGTGACATCCGATCTGACGATATATGAAATACGATAATTTTTTCACGAAAATAGTAGTATTGTACAGATCAGTGTCTCGAAGCCAATAATTAAGGGAAGATAAAGTAATGTAATAATCGTTTTAAATCCGCCACCACCGGTAAACCCCGATCTAACAATAATAGAAATGTAATGGCCCGAGAACACAATTATTTTGGCCTATTTGTTTATTATAACATAATGTCAAATAATAAAATTCCACCTGAGTTTTTCTAACTAGCTTTGGTGTGCATAAAGTTTGACTTTTACCCCAAAACATATCAAAATTTTAGAAAATTCTACCAGCTCATTCTCT
>JAOXYI010050573.1:0-12849 GCA_028566495.1 Lithophaga antillarum | reverse complement strand
GCGGTAACGAAAAACCGGCAAATTGTTAATGTAATCTGTCAAGGGTTTATGGGGAATGACGTGGACTCAGAAACCCTTGACTTGGGAAGATGGGTACTCTATAGCATTATATCTATTTATTACCTATAACACGTAGGATTGCTGGGTCACTTTCCTTCTCGCCTGCTTTATTTGTAGCAATACATGTAAATATTCCACCATCTTGTTTTCGTACTTGGCTGATGTTAAGAGCCCCACTGTCTGTCACAACGTATCTTGTATTGCTGGCAACATGTGTGATCAATTCTGTGTCCTTCTTCCAGATAACTCTAGGTTCTGGTTCACCCCTTGGTGGACGACATGGAAAGCTCACAGAATCTCCTATGGCAGCCGAAATATTCTTGGGTTGTTGTCGAAAATCACTCCTTAAAACTGCAATGAAACATTAGAATTATCAAACTGAAATTAAGATTTCAGGTGAACAACTGCAAACTAGTATATTAATTAGTATCAGTCCTCTTTCTTTGCACATAGGCTAATTATCCACTTGGTGCTGAGGAAAGAGCAGAACAATTTAACTTCTGGAGTTGGTGCAAAGATGATTTCTGTTTTACTTTAATACTGATTGTCTGACAAAATTTTTATCTATTTTAGATACTAATTTTCTTAACAAATACATTAATCAAGAGTTACTTATTCTTTTTAAATTCGGGCAATACTTCTGTCACATTTTTTTTGAAGACCAATTATTCAAAAAAATCTTTCTACCTCTCTCCTAATGACATGGAAATGAAATGGTCTGTGATAACTTGTATACTGATTGTGTTCCCAAATTAGCATTGTTTCTTTTGATATTTTCTTAATCAATCCCTTGTATTTTTGCACAGAAATCTATATTTTTGCCTGTAATTAAAGATCTTGGTGTGTTTTAACAAAACAACTGTTCATTTCCCTGTCTACCTAAGACAAACAAACAAAATCAGTTTCACACAGCTGAAATAACAACTACTTCTTCCCCTCCTCCAACTTTATCAAAACCAAAATGAATTGGTGATATCTATATCTGACAGTCAGATTATTATCCAAAGGTTAGATCAAAACAGATATACTTATCTGTAAAGAAAAAGTAGAACTTTATAAAAGTTTTTTAATATCCTAGATCAAAAATATTCCATGAGTATTTAGTTTCCCTTCAGTAAGGAGGGTATATATTACAAGGAGGTGTTGTGTGTTTGGATGCTGATAACATCTGAAGGTCTTTTTATCTAGATTTTCTATCTCTTTAGAAGGTCTATAAGATAACTGCTGTAACTTTGAACCTTCATTCAACAGTGTTTCAGTTACACAAAAAAATATACCTCTACTATCAACTGTTTAAAAAGTTTTTGACTAGAAAATACAGAAGACCAGATTCATAATAACAGTTGTCATTTGTGGATGACACAGTTTATATCAAAAATTGATTGTATGTGGGAATGTGTATTATTTTGCCATACAAAAATTCAGTACCATAGCTATCCTGACAGGTCCATTATTTCAGGCAAATATAGTTCTTTTTTAAACCATTACCTATGTCTTACTTTTTACTAACCAAATCAAATGAAAATCTTGCTAAATAAGAAAGCAATTCCATATTTTGTTTTAAATTGTTTTAATTGCAATCAAACTGTTTCAAAGCAGTTATTTTCTTTCAGTAATTGTTTATACATCATAAAGTTGTAAGTAAATCAAGTTCAGTGATGTCTCTTCTGCACCAAAACATCTTTTTCTACTTTAATTCTCACAGATTACTGAGGATAAAACAATAAATTCTTTGTACTTTTTGGTTTTTATTATGTAATTATTATGAAAATCTGTGATCCATATGTAAATAATTGCCATTATTTTAGTGTAAAGAAAGTATTAAAGTGTTGGTGGGTGAGGATATAAACAGCTTTATCCTGGTATCCATTTGATGATGTTAAGATCATTTTAATCTTAGTTAAGAAAGCAAACTCATTTCAAGACAAGAATGGCTGCAGTCAAACAATCTCTGTTAATCCATGTCAATGTGTGTATTTAAACATGGATATATATCTATCTACCTGAAGCTAACCAGTCTTAATATGATTTAATGTAGTCCAGAAATTCATGATTCACCATGTATCTTTTTTTTATTTGGATTTTTTATTTTTTTTATTTATTTATTTTTTTTGCTACACAGAGCAAAAAAAATCCAAATAAAAAAAAGAGCTAGATGGTAAG
Organism: Lithophaga antillarum; assembly: GCA_028566495.1. NCBI lineage: Eukaryota > Metazoa > Mollusca > Bivalvia > Mytilida > Mytilidae > Lithophaga > Lithophaga antillarum. The sequence goes on along the minus strand of JAOXYI010050573.1, from coordinate 10,626 downwards.
TTATGAATTTCAGGACTAGATTTAATGGTGATTGATCACAGTTGTCCCACTCTTAAAACAAATTGATTTCTTAACTGAGATTGAAATAACTTAACAAACTTTTTTACCAAATTCAATCCTTATTAACTGATACAACATCAAAAATGGCCATTTTAAGCCCCAAAATAAGTTCATAATGTAGGCATGTGACAAACTAAAATAAAAGGAACTGTTTATCCTCCTTTCCTTAGAACTAAAAATGATCTGACATTATGCTGTAAGATTCTGTCACTGGCAAAAAATGAAAATATTCTATGTAAAGAGTTATTCCATTTTGTGTTATTTTCCAGTATACACAATGTATGATGGAATGCTGTTTAATTCTCAGTTATGAAAAAGAAGTTCAAGAGTCAGGTGGAAACAGGTGACATAACACTTCTTGAATGGCAGTGGCAATGTAAAAGAGAAATTATATGACAAACTTGATGACAGTACTTTTCTTATTTCTTTTACAAGAAGTACTTATTTGAAGAGTATAATAAAAGAACAAAGACTGAGTAATTTCTACAAGCTGTAGCTAACTATCATGGTGACATGATTGATATGACATCCATCTATCCAGCTAACAAATGTGTTATATCACAAGATGTAATGACATCATTCACTTTTGATAGAGAGATTACCAATATACTCAAAATCTGCTTAAATATTTGCCAACATCAACCTGTAGTTTATACTGTTGTAGCCCAATTTTACTGCTAACAATGCTTACAATATTAGAAGCCGGAACACCTAGATTCCTATTCTGACAATGAAAAAGAGCACAGGTTCTGCTTCAGCACTCACATTAAACTGTTGAGGTTAATAATACCAATGACTACTTCAATCCATGAAATCAACAGAATAAAACAGACTGTAAACAGACAAGTACCAAATGCTTTAAGATATTTTTCAGGAAGTGGTGATGTAAAGAAAGACTGTTTTCAGGACTTTATATTCTGCATATGGAATGAATGTTGCCTGTTTCCATAGGAAAATGTATTACTACAGCCAACACATTGCCATGTATTGACTGCTATTTATGTTAATAACACAAGGTGACATAAGGCAGAGTGCTGGGTAGCTTAATGTGACAATACATAACTAACCTGCTGTACAAAGACTCACATTAAGGCAGAGTGCTAGATTATGAACCTGCTGTAGAAAGAGTCACACAATGCAACTGAAAGCATGACCAAGTTAGCCAATGACTGCCTGCTAATTGGTAGTTGCTTAGCTAAACTGTTACAGAAATACTGGATCTTAAAGCAGTGACATTATTCTGATGACTTACCTGCTATTGAAAGGGTGGCATTTCGGCTGATGGCACTACCGTGGATGTTGGTGGCATTACAATAGTACACTCCAACATCAGTTTTATCCTTTTTGTTATGAACCACACTCAAAAAGAATAATTTTCCGTCTGGGAATATCATGCGATTGGAGTATGGATTTTCTGGACTGGTTTCCACCTTTTTGCCATTTCTATACCAGGTTATCTTGGGTTTTGGATCACCTTCTGCTCGGCAGTTCAAAGAGGCCGGTTCATCTTTAGCTACGTAACCATCTTGAGGGTGTTCTACAATCCGTGGGTTGGGCAAACTTGAGGCAGCTATTAAATAAAAAGAAAATACATTGTACTACTTATTCTAACAAAATGCCATGTTGACACCTTAGCACTTTTGCTAATCATTTCTCTTCACAAAATACAAATGACTGCTGTTAGAGTTGGATATTCATAGTTGTCAACCAAGGGAATTTGTTTTCCTGAGAGCTGAACCAGCAAGGGAAAACAACTCTTCAGTTTTTTACAACATTTTAGTCCACCTCTAAATGTTTATTGTATATTCAAAACTGAGAACTGTTATAATTCCGTGCATGCTCTTAAGGATACCTGTATCCAGAAAATAGAGCAGGCTGTATTCCCTTGATCATAAAAGCTGAAGAGTTTACTTATGTTTTTTCTTTTCTTTTTTTTTTTTGAAGCAACAGACTGAGGATTGTTCATACATTTTAAGCCACCTGTTACAACTATTTTATTTATGACAAGGTTGTATAAAGTGATAAAATCATAAGTTTAAAATAATAGTCAGTTTGTCAACCCGAGATTGGGGATTCTGGTAAGTTACATTTAGTCAGTTTGTCCCTAATTTTTCCTAAATTGACCCATATGTAGTTGCTAAGCTGACATCAAAGTTACAGAAGATGTGAAAAAAACTCTATATCCTCAACAGATTTTGCTTGGAAATCAGAAGATTTTGTCATTCCAACATGGAGCCTTCCCACAGCCATCAAACAAAGACATCAAATATTATTAAGTTTGTTTACCTCCTAGCTGACCACTTTAAAAGCATATTGATTACAACTGTCCACATTCTGGACAACCCTAGAGTATGTCCATTTATTGACCATTAAATTTCCATTCTGTTTGATGCTACTATAGGGAGCAATCATTTAAAGCAGGGAGGTATAATTTATAAGACTATTACACCATAATCTGTCATTATCCCATCTAAACCAGCAGGTGGTCAGTAATGTAATTATCACACAAGTACTTGACATAATGGTTAGTTTTACAGTGGTCAGTATAACCTCAATATCACATGATCAATATTCCAAACTTGGTCAAACTTGGACAATGACAAAAGCTGCAAAGTTCTTGTTTAGTTCTAATCTCTTTATTAAAAGCAACTGATGGGCAGAAGATATAAAACATTGTATCCCTCACTATTTTATAATATGGGGTATACACAGATTTATAAGATGAATATCCAGTGTAAGTTGATGTATTCACAAATTAAACAATTGGGATGTTCATGTGTTTGAACAATTTTGACCACAAAAATTACATAAATGTAATTTTTTAGCAGTTAAATTCAAAACTAGCCAGGCACACAGGAGATGATAGTACACTGTACATGTAAATGGACAGGGTCCCAACTTATTCAATGATCTGTGACCATAACATGCCATGCTGACATGATCATGCTTCATTATGTCTCCTGGTCAAGCTCAATCCAGCAAACTAAACATTGCCAAGAATTGCATGCCATGCTGATAAATGGTCAGAACTTCAGTAGCCAGAATTGCATGTCATGTTGATATATTGGTCAGTTTCTATAGAAAGTTTTGCAGTTTTATCTGCTGACTGTGATAATTGTTGTAATTAATCAATGGCTGACCATTTAATTAGTAGCTTTAGACATACCACAAACTGCTTTATATTGGAAATGTCCATCAAAACAAATAGAATTTCATTACCAATAGATTGGCATGAAGAATTTATTGTTTTAACCTTATCTGTAGTAAAGAGAGTTAGTGGTCAGTGGAAGTTGAAGGTGATAACACAGCTATAAAAGTTATAATCAGGAAACAGCAATATCACAGCATTTCATTCCTGTCCATTCTGTTGGATTATCATGTCAATAGAGTACACAGACAGAAAAAGGATGGACACTGATGTGTTTGCTTGTTCCAAGAGTGTGAAAATGGCAAATTATGATTAACAGAAAAGATTCAAAGAAGCAACATGGCTGCCATACAGTCAAACATTACAGCCAAAACTTTTTTCTGGTGAAAAAAGGAACTAAAGTACTTCTTGAAAGTCCACATAAAATAATGAAAAAAAAAATATTGCACTATCCCCAAAAACAAATTTTCTACCTTTATTATACAAGATATAGAATGTGTTAGGAGTGCCACCATCCGTTGCACAGCCAATAAAGGAAGTACATATACAGTCAATTTCATTCCAAGATATTTAGTATTCCAATAAGAAAACATTACTGAATGCCAGGATATATTACAAGATGCACAACTGAGATGTTTATTTGCTGCAATGCAATAAGAATTTAGAAATATTCATAGAAACTGTCCATATATCACACAGCTAATTCCTCCTGTGCTATTTATGAGTTGTTGTGAGTGCAAGAAGGAACAAAGTTAATGTGTACTTGTATATTTATTGAAATTTATCAGAAATTAAAATATTTATAATGCAATTAAAGAAAAATCAAAATGTTCATCTGGAGGTTGCTGAATTTAGAAAACAATTATTGGATCTTGTCAACTTTCTAAATAAACTGTAACTGATACAGAACTATGCAATAAAACTGCTAGAAAGACTGTTTGAACTGACATTCCATAACAATTGTAGTATGCATTTTATTTAAAGCAGATTCCAGCAGGTTGTGTTTTTCAGTTGTTATACATTGTATACTTGTTAGTGTTGTTTGTATTTTCTGTTTGAACTTTGAATTGTAAACTGTATCCTGCTCATTTTTGGGCATCAAATTGACAATAAAATTATGTTCTGTTCATTGTAAGAATAAAACAAGAAACATAACATGTGTGAACATTATAAATATGTTTTCTGGATAATTTTGGAATTCAGATGCAAAGACAAAGATGCTTCTGTGTATTATTTACTCTGAGGTAAATAGGAAGTGTCAGGTCTTCAAAGCCCTTTTTATTGTCATATCTAAGACATTTTATATCTGTAACTGTTTATGGGACAACCCCCTTTTAACTTCACTTGCTCTTGTTACAGATATGATATAAGGAATTTTTATTGACTTTCTTCTATCAAAGCTTGCTTACAGATTTAATGTGTTCTAGTGCTATAAGAAACAAAACTTCCATGTAATAAAACTTTATGATGTAAATACCATCCAATACTTTACTGATGAATTTTACATCTGTATAAACCTACAGTTCTATTGTAAACACAGAACAGAGTTTTATTGACTTCCAGGGCCAATATAAACAATGTTATCAGCCTGTTGTTTACTACTTCTGTATCAGTTCCAGTTATCATAATATTGACTACCTGACCAATGGTCAGTTTCTAGTTGATTTCTCTGACCATCTGATACATTGATTATAAACAACTTTCCATGATTTCTCTTACCTAACGTAAACTCTATGCAATTTTATCTTCTTTTACCTAACTCCCAGATCTATCGTATTTTTAATGACAATTTCATAACTTTATGAGAAAATATCATTTTCCTAAGAAAAACTAATTGGAAAGAACATGTGAAATTTTACATCTTCACCATGTTTACTTAATGAGATATCAGATTTGTTTGAAGAAGAAGAATTTATAAATCTGCATTTCTACAAGTTTTCAAGCCTGTTTAACAGCAGTGTATGCAACACAATTCCTATTACAAAAAATTTATTAATTTCCAGGCAAAAACTCACCTAACTATAAAGATAACTTCAAACTGGAAGTTTTCTGGAGCCTTTTCTTTTCCATATGTAAGTTTCTTATATTCAGAGAACAGTTACCAATCAAAACCTTCAAATTTTCTGTAACTTTGAACTTCATGTTCTATCCCCTACTCAAAAGAATTTCTGTTTACCCTTTTACATGTAAATCTAACTGGATTATTTTAGGAAGCTAAAAATAACTTCAAGAGTATCAATCTTTATTTAACCATGAAATGTATCTTCTGTATTGGGTATATACTACTTTCCACAGACATATATCTCTGATATACCGATGATATAGATGGCACCACCTAATATTGCACCCAAAACAAAGTAGTGCATGGTGCCAAGTTCAGCACAATAATGAACATCATTTGACAAACTGTAATACAATGTAAAGGATCCATATCTTCATTACTGACATACAATAAAGTCAATTCACTAACATAACAGTACTTTTACTAGAAAGAAATTCAAGGTCCTACATTCTAACAGGGCATGAGAAGGAATCACCCATCCCCCGTTTACTGTCCAAAAAATATGGAAATCTGACAATTAATTTGTTTGCCTCTATCATTCTTTTTAAGGTTTTTGTTCCTCTTAATTTCCCATCTTCAATCTCCTCTGCACATTCTCTACAAAACTTTAATCAACTCATCAATTTTTTTTTATAACTTAGGAAAACTGTGGAAGAAGTGGGTTTGGAAATCAATTAAATGGTCCTTATTTATTGCATTCCATTTACATAAAGCCACCTGCACTTAAATAGTGTGTATTAAATCTAATGAGTATTATATAAGAATTGACAGTCAAAAAAGAAATTTATTCTGTTTTAGTACTAATTATGCCCAGGGTGATGTTCTTCACAGCTGCAAATTGAACCATTAAATTACAAAACTTTGGTAGAAATATGTTGTTTTTAGGTTGGTATATTATGTATATTAGATACTGGTGCCAGAATTGTTGGAACTGAGTGTCAATCCAGCTACGAGGAGTGGATAAATAATTTGTTGTTTCTCTGAAATCAAATGAAATGTAAATCAGCTACAATTTCTTAGCGGAGTAGCTGAAGGGACTATCTGGCAGTTAGGTAATAAAGTCCAAAACTCTGTTTCTGCATAATTTTCACACAAAAAATGTTTGCTTATCTAGTACAATCAATATGGCCTTTCAGTGATGTACTGTTTACACTTTCTGTCTGTCAGCATACATGTTAAGCTACAGGTTAATGGCCAAAACATTCCTAAATCTCAATCACCACTCTCCACAAACCTCTGACAATATACTCAGTACAGTACTCTATCAATGACCCTAACAAACTTCTGCCAATTCCACCCTTACAATTTATGATGACTTTTTATTTGCCTGCTGCATGACTACAGTTATATTGGGAACACCATATCAACATTTTATTTTCAGCATCATATAAATCTAATTTTAAGAAGATGTATTACTTTTTAAAATTACCTTTATGCATGAGAGTTGATTGATTCTATACAGCTATCATCACATTATTTTTTTCTCCACAAAATGCAATTCATTATTTTTCTACAACTAACCTACTTCAAAGTGAAGGACCAAATATGTAGCCAACTAAGTTTGTAGATGAAAATCTTCAAAACCTGCAAACAACTGGTAGTAAATTCTGAATCTTTTTAAAATTTTTAAATGATAATACAGAAGGCTTGAAGTTGCTTTGGTCAACAATATGATCACTGAGAAAACCAGATGTGTCTTTCATAGTTTCAGTGTTATTTAACTCAAAATTTTCATATCCTTACAAAAAATTATGCTTACTATAATCTTTTGGCATAACTATAAACACATTTTGTTGTCCCATGTTTATGACAAACATTTCCATTAGACATCTGGTGGGATCAAAGTAATCAAGTTCACCCTATTATAAAGAACCTCCCATTTCATGATGAATTCTCTGTGAACACTTTAAAATTTGCCTACATTTTCATGATTAAAATCTGTAAATACCAAAAACACATTTAATACATACTACCGTTATAAACATCAAGCCCTCACCTGAATGGAATAAACTCAGTCCCTCCTACAAAGTGATTTTCTAGTGCAGTTTATGGATTTTTAACAACTTCTTTGATATGGAGCTTATAAAGCATAAAGTAATAGTAAAACATCAAACAGGCCATGGAGATCACTGTAGATTTACATTAATGATCTCAAACCCTGAAACATTATTACTTAAATCTTACCGAAACCATATAACACTGTCGTATTTTAATGAGTGCTACACACGCACAGAACAGCATATCGCTACATTTATTTCTTCTAACAAGACCTCACTACTGAATACAAGTCTAATTTGGGGTTTTACTGTACTTTTTATGTGTAAGTTACAGAAAATGAAAAAGTAATGATAAAAGTACAGTCCTGAAAGGTGCAGTCAACTTAACTCAATACTACAGAAACAGGATGCACATGAATCTTATCTACTTTTAAGGAAACCTCTATTAGCAATTCATTAACTGTACCACAAAGCCTTGGGTGGCTGAGAGGTTAAGGTCACTAACTCATACCCACCAACCTAACACTGCTGTCATGGGTTCCAGTCCAACCGACCCTGCTTCATGTGTCAAGGTTTCCAGGCACATATCCAAGGTCAAGGGTTTCACCAGTTCTGACGGATAGCTGACCTGCTTTCCTCCCCCAATAAATCTGGTAGTCACGATATAGCTGAAAATTGCTGAAAGTGACGATAAACTCCAACAATCAACCAACTGTATCACCAGAAATATCACTGGTCTATCATTTTCTAGTCATGAATATGCTGGTGTACCCTTCTCTAGACTAAAACTAGTGAAGAAAAGTTTATGGTCCACTTCATTACTGTAGTAAAACAATCTTTATCTTTGAAACAAAACTCACATACAACTGAAGGATACCCTTAACCCATACTCAAGTTCAAAAGATTTTAGATAAGGATGATGTGGTACAATTCTATTCATGCATTACTTGCTTCTTAACATTAACAATTTGTGGCAGCAATTACATTGCAAGTCATTACAAGGTTTTGATGCATTTCAAATACAACCTTTCATGTAAGAACTTCTGCAACAATGAACAAACATCTGTCAGCAATGGGAAGTTTTCAAGCATTATAGTTACGATTCAAACCTCATGTACAAAGGTGAAATTACCAAAACAGTTCCATTTTCATTTTCAAAGTACAAAAAATCATTTTCAATATACCTTCTGTAAAATCCTTTTCATGTTCATCTTCCCTAGATGATACTGAGTTCAACAAGGAAGATATCTGATAAATGATTAGCATCTGGTCAGTCCATAAAATACATTTAATTCCACTTATAAACCTAAGTAAAAAGCATAAAAAGCAATACTTTCACATGATGATAAAATGCTATTGGCAATACAGTAACAGGAAATATGCCACTTAGACACCTGGGAAATTTTCCACTACTGGAACCTGTCAGTGGATGTGTTCTAGATGACACTATCCATACTACTATTTTGACACCCATACTTAGTAAAGTGATGGGATTTCTGTTAATGTGGCAAATTACAGGATGAAATCTGTTATTATTTTATTGAGACTCCATGGTATAAACCCAGCAGGTACCCTTTTAAGCAGAGCTGAGTTAATACAGCAATACAGATGTCAATTTATAAATAAGAACTGTAAGATTTATTAGATTTGATGGAGTTTACCACAACACATTGCAATGTACACACTCAACAGGAAGTGCATGTAGGAATTCTCTGAAAATAACACTGGCCTTCAACAACTGACATGCAATGTTAACAGAAAGTTCAAAATTAGAGATAAAAAGAAATCTAAGGCAATTTTTAAGTTGTCAGTGTAAATCCAAAGATTTAGATAAACTGTGAATCACTGTCTATCAATATGTACAATAAATTATTTAAGGCTGTTTCCCCTGAAAATAATTCATTTGTGTGACGATTATATAGCATTTGTAGTCTTATTTATTATCAGAAATAAATGGTTAGGCTTGTTTAGAATTAATTTTGAAATTTTTATTAAACATTTCAAATGCTGGACAGAGCTGACAGTTTATTCAGTGTTGGAAAAGAACCTGATACTGCTATCAGCATACTGCCCTGGTCTTCCATAAAGGAAGACATAGTATGTACACACTGCTCTATGAACTCTCCTGCTGTGTGAAATAGAGAGGTAAATATTGCCTCCTCTTTGCTCTACTCATTCAATGCTTTAAAATGAAAATGAGGTAACTGTGCAGCTCATCTATTGTGCTGCATAAACTGTACTCTAAACAACTCACTCTTCTTAACTTTGCAAGATCGGGAGAAAAATGAATTGCATTGTTCAAGATACCGTCAAGAGTAGTTATTAGTCTTAAATAATGCTGAAGAAGTTGAATAACTTATTTTCAGCAAGAATCAATGACATAACCTATACACACAAAATGTAAACGATAAATTTCTCTGACAAAAAAAGAAACATACATGAGATGTCTCACCCTTTTTCGCCAAAAAATGACCTCATTTTTTGTTGAAAATTTTAAATCTCACCCTTAAAATTCCTGAAATCCTTTAACATTCTTTGTGAATATTCAAATCTCACCCTTAGCCATTTTAAAATTATCACATGTATGAAACAAGCACAAAGAAAGAACAAAACAGATTTCTCTTTTGTACTAAAGTAAATGACAATTTTCTGGTGAATAAATGTATTTAGTAATTCTATCCACACGGAAGTATACAAACAACTGTAAGAGGAGAAATTCCTATTAATGTTTGGCAAGTAATGTCAGAACTAGTAAGGATTTATGTCCAGTGGAGAGTCCATCAGTCTTCAAATTTCACCACAGACAGACAATGGAGACAGGCAGCCATACCACAACAAAACATCTCCAATTAATGTACTGATAAGTTTTCAGTTTATGTTCCATCTATGTGTCTATCTTCTACCTAACTGTAATATATCAACATCAAACATTGCATAGTTTCAAACATCAGTTTCATCATAAAATGGAAATGAGAGACTGCTAGTGAGAACAGCAAGCTATTTGAACATAGTCCTCCCATCAAACAAGCTGTAACTGAAGGATTGTAAAGACTGGTAAAAAGGTTGGTTGGTTGTTGAGGTTTATCGTCACTTTCAGCAATTTTTCAGCTATATCGTGACTACCAGACATACTGGGAGAGTTGAATGGCATGTGTCTGGTAACCTTAACACATGAACCAGGGAAAGCAGGACTATAAAACCACGACAGTAAAATACTATAAGTAGCAACAACGAAATTTGCCACAAGAAAAGCCAAAATATCTTTTTTGTTGAATCTGATACTATAGATTGTCATATATCGTTGAAAATCTAATTTTTTGCCTATTTTGAATTTAAAGTTGAAATTTTGAAGTTACTTA
>JAOXYI010050464.1:0-12850 GCA_028566495.1 Lithophaga antillarum | reverse complement strand
AGCCTTTAATATTTAAAGTTATATTTATATCTTTTCGGTTTAAGCTGAAATAGATATACGCGGAGTTAGATTTTTATCTCATTTGTTCTCGATATGGACAATTTGTGCTTAAAGTGCATTGAAAAATCAAAGGAAATTTGTACTCTTCCTGTCCGCTACTGTTATAAATGTTTGGCCTTTATTCAGAACTGTTAACAAAAATTGTGTAAATTGGGTAAATAAGTAATTGTGCAGAATAATCTTTTTGTTCGAGATTTAATTGCAGACTCGGAGACCCTCTAAAGTTAACAGGGAACCCAAATGAGAACTTTTCGTCGATCTATAAAATCCAGAATATCCACCCATTCAACATGGGACCCTATGGGAAATAAGTCTTTTCAAAAACAGCTGAAACAGTGAAATTGATCGTTGGCAGAAATGTTCATTCGATGGTCCTCTACAAAATATTTTTGTGCCGATCCAAGATAGCTGCCATTACAGGCCATAATATAACACAGAACAAATAGTGAATATGTATATAGATTGTCTGTCCAGAAACTACTGAGTCAGTGAGACAGTTCATTGGATTTTATAGGATGGTCTACTGGATCAAGTGGAAGTATCTGAAATACCAGTCTTCGAAATCATTACTTGGTAGATTATTAACTGGATCGCCTCTACAAAGTATGGGCTTTCCTGTCAATCAACAATTAAACATAGAACACAAAGGATCCTAGAGGAAAGATAAATAAATTAACTCTGTTATAACCAAGTTTTAGTTGATGAAAGTGAATGTGTCAAAAGTGATCATTTTATGATCATCTACAAGACGTTGGTTTTTGTGTTGATCAGAAACTAAAGATGACCACCGGTGAAAACTCTCGTTTAACATAGGAGTCTAGAGGGAATATGTACCACTTGGTCAGTTGTAGCCAATCTTTTCAAAACTGTTTCTTCGGAGGCCGGGCTCTATAACAAATTTAAATCTTTGATAACCACAGATACCAAAAGTGTGTTTTTCCATCGTCATTGGTTTGAAGATCATTATGAAGAAAGCCCCGGGTATCACCTTAATCTGTTTTGATAAATAACTAATACAATGAAACAACAAGAATCAGGGAAATTAATATTTAAAGTAAAACAAAAGTTGCATAGGCCGTTAGATTTTTCATTACAATATTGTCAATTATTTTGTTAGTTTTGTTCAAATAGCCTTTTAATATTTTTTGTTTGAATGTTTTCCATTAAAATGCAGACTACTGCCTTGCATTGAAATTCCTTGGCAGAGGAGATCTATATACATGTATTTGTTGTACTAGACAGTTCATTAGTTAAAATTCCTATCTTTGTTCGACAATTTTGTTTTAAGCCATCAGTTGACGGTATTAAGTATAACCATTATCATACCCATCATAGTTGGGACTAAAGTGCTATTTTTAGTGTTATTTGAATTCAGAATTGTCACTAAAGAAATACTAATGACGTATTAAAACAAAGTTTGATATTGTACTACCAATAAACATCAAACATTACGCTTTGTAAAGATAATGGTTATCTACAGAGAAACCATTAGTTAAGCAAGCGATTTGCCAAAGTATCTAAAATAGTCACTTGACTTTATTTCGAAACAAATCACCTAAGGATTGTCTATGCAGAGTTTCACTCAAATTGCTACATTGGTTCTGTTATACAGTAAATACGACCAAATTGATTCATTTTTAACTATTCTATTCAAAATATTTTACTTCCATCCAAAAATACCGTAATTAATATAAAGTTTTAAATTTGAAACGTTCAATTCCCTATCTTTCAATATGAATATTGTCAGAGGAATTTTTCACTAATTACTTTTATTATGAAAAGTCAACTCTGCAATTTAATTTGTTGATTTAAAGGAAAGCTATCTTGATGCATTAAATAACTAAACTGCAATATGAACGGAAATAAAGACTTCTTTTTGGTCAAAATTTATTCCTTGTTATTAAATGTACTTAAAACGTAGTTTATCAAAAATGAATATTAAAACAGATAACAGAAATACATTGAGTTTGTGACAGAATTAATAGGAAATTATGAAATTCAAAATATATATATCTTAGAAAAAAATGTTGATGTGAGAATTCTGCATATGTTAGAAGAAAACAGTATCTGAGAATCTTGCCCCAAATCTTTTCTCTGAATATTTAGGTGTTGATCAAATAAATAACTTTCCAAATTTCAAAGTAAAAAAAGACATGAGTAATAAATCACTGGAAAATTTATTTCCACAAAAAATTCCCAACAAGGCTTATTATGTTTTTCTTCTTAAAATTGATAGATATCCTGAAAGTAGATAAGCTGAAAGTTATCGAATGTTTATCTTTTATTATAAAATGTTGTATTAAGTCAGTGATTCAGTTGCTTATTTAATTGCATGGCATTCGAAAATGAAATGTAAAGCCGTTTACATAAAGCTAATTGATATCTATTGTCTTACGAAATACCTGGTATATGACATTAGTTCAACGAGCCAGAAGAGTCATATGAGCTACTGCCACCACTTGACGTCGGTCGTCAATTGCCGTCTCTCGTAATCATTAAATTTTAACATTTTCCTCTGAAACCACTGGATCGATCCGAGAAAAACTTGTCTGTAATTTTCCTTGGAGAGTCCTCTACAAATTAAAAAGTCTTTTCCACTAAAACATTAAAACCACGGTAGGGAATAGAAGCAAAGTTGGCAATAATATTGTTTGGATGAAATTCTACAAATTCTAGGCTTCTTTTGATGCCAAGTTAGTTTTCAATATGGCCACCGGGATAAATACTGTGTTCTGATCGCTGAAATGTCAACTATCTTCTTGTCAGACACTACTGTTACGTTGGCGTGTGTAGAGATATTTATAATTAAACGGTTGACGTGCTCGTAAATGTATAAAGATTGAGATTGCGAGGAAGATCAAGATTGAAAAAAGGTAATCAGGTGTGTTTGTTCACGTGGCGAGTTGAGAATTTACCTGTAGGACAGAGTTCTTTTATCAAGAACATTCATAGAAGACGGCTATTTTTTCGCGGGGATTTGTTGTGAATTTAGCTTAAGTTAGGTCAGTTTTGACTTTGTTTTGTTTATAATATTATGGTTTGACGTCGCTGATTTCACATTGACTTCGCTGGATTATTTCACATTGGACACTTATATGTTAATTTGTGTTGGGTCTTTGGACGGTTTTTAACGGGATGTTTTCCCTTTTTGCTTTGCTGGCTAGCCAAACTTTTGTGTTATTTTTTAAGAGACTAGCTCGTCGTTATTAGACTGATTGTCTAATTTATTGGCATTAGTACTGTCATTATGGGTTTTTGTGTTCTTTACCTGTGTGTCGGAATATAACTTATCCATTTTTGTCTTGTTAAAGACATTTTCGTGTGATTAGTCCTTGATTTAAATGTTCCAGGAACTCATTGCTTATTTGTTCATATTGTCCATATCTTTATATATTAAATTATATTTACCTTTTAAATATGTGAGAAAGTTGTTTTGGAGTTGAGTTACTTGTTTTTTAACTTATTATTTTATTTTTTTGTTAGACATAACAGATTTTTATTTACTGGATTCTAACACTACATGGCCAATGGAACTGTGGAGTTGTCATAATGTTTCGTCAGTGGTTTTCTGCTTTTGCTGCTAGCAAGATGATCGCCAACCCTTGGGTGGTATTCTAGAAAATTTATACTTTTTGGTGCTGACCAAACATGCAGCGTGGTAGTCAAAACAAATAATGTGTTGATTGGCTAAAATTTCAACACTCCTCTTTTCAGAAACCAAATGGCCTATTAAACTGCAGGGTTATTATATTTCTCCAATCGCCCTCTACTAAGTTTGTACTTTTGGTGCCAGTCAGAAATCCAAGATAACCGCCATTGTGGGACGAAGTTAATATAGGATTCCATGTGAAATGGTTAAAAAGTCTTTTCTCTAAAAACCACTGTACAGACTGGAAGTAACCGGAGCAGGAAGGTTCCTTGGATGGCATTTTTCAATCTTGTACTTTCAACATGAGCTTTTTTGGAGGTGAGGTGTTAAACTTTAAAACGTTATTAAGTAGTATTAATGTATAATATCTGATATAACATTAAAAAAACAATCTATTTAAGTTTCATTTTCCTCCAAAGCCTAACAAAGCTATTCTACATTTCTCGAATGTCTTACTTTTTCCTAAATATATACAAACAAAACCAAACAAAAAACAAAAAACAGATAATTCATAAGTTACGAATTATGTGTAAAACTACTACACATAGACATGATATAGATGTCTACATTCTTCAGATGTATTAGTGAAATGTTTGAGAATACTAATTGTTCCTTAACAAGGAAGAGATTTATCTTGCTTGAATAACCTAATGTCTTTCACATTTATACTGAACAGATATTGACAGATTCAAATACATTTTATATGCTATATTGGAGTGATGGATTTTATGAAGCATATCATAATTGTTATGGTAATAGAAATGAGCAGCTTTGTTGATTTTTAAATAAGGCTCATTCAAAAATGTATTATCTTTTAATTTGTTCATGAGATGTTTTAAGCCAATATGAGTGAACTGAAAGGTAATATGACAGGCACAGAATATTTATAATTGAGCTATGAGATGGCTATGAATATGAATTTTCAAACTGTCAAATCTAGTAGAAATTAAATGTCTACGTCAATGACGATCATGTCGTATTTCATTTCATTTCAGATTTTCTGTTTCCAGAGAAAACAATAATGCCGTACATTCGTGATGTATTAGTTATCTCTTAAGAAGATTATAAAAGTCTTGTTTAAAATATTCATCCCTTTTCATAGAAAAAAAGCCATGCAAACAAAAGAAAGATATATGTTACTAGAATTAAATTCCACTTAATTAAAAAGATGAACGCAAAATTACAGTAAATTATTATAAACATGATGAAATGCCATGTAGAATATTTGTTAATTTATTATTTTATAATTGTTTTTTTTATTAATTTATAATTCTGAAATTGAGTTTATATTTTACGAACGTCTGATAACATCCACAGAGTTTCATGTGTAATATTATGAAAATCTTATTTTACCTGCTATTCTTATTTTTGAGAGTTGTTTATTCCAACCAAGAAGATAGTTTAATTACTTTCAGCATGCAACATTATGACCTTAAGCTCTTTTGACTTTCCATATATTGGACTCAACCTTTAACAAGGGACTTTAATTGTCGACACATGATAATCTTTTGTGATAGTCTGGTTGTTTCCAGCGTTTGATCAAACCCTATGATCAATATATAAATATCAATCAACATTTATATACCATTTATAGTTAAAACATTGAATTAAAATTACCTCTAAAAGTATATATAGGGATAAATATAACAATTTACTTTTCGTTCCTAGCTTATTTTTGTATTTTGATAAACAGCTCTGAGAAACTGTAAAGATTACGATAAAAAAAGTTTTGAATTTATACTGATAATAATTGTAGATTGAACATTTTTGCACAAATATAAGAAGACAATTTGTATCATCATTGTTCATGTAGTTATCAAGATATTTTTCACCTTTTTCAAACCAAACTATCTGGACTAAGATTAAATTGCAAATGAACAGAAATCAGGACAAATTCAGAAATGCAACACTTTTACAGGAAACGTTTAATATGTACACGTTTTCATTGGTCTAGATATTATTTCAAGAGGAATATTTGCAGTTACGGGAAGAAGACTTTTTAAATTGATTCTTCTCCAAAAATATAAAAGAATGTACGACCAGGTAACGATTTGTTGTTTATCATAAGATTTATCAGTATCTTCATGTTTATAAAGACTTTTATTTTCTTTTTGTAATGAATTTAATGGAACAGGATCTCTTTACTTATTAATTTTCATTTATTCTGTATATGAATGAGGAAAATACAGATGAAAATAAAATTATTCGAATTATAACATAAGGCAGTCTACTGGAGATGTGCAACAAGAACCTGTCTAGCTACCATCCGTATTATTACGTAGCAATATACCCGTTGGCTTCAACCTGGTACACAATGACTCACCAAATTTAGTCATGATTCAGGTCTACAAAAAACTTCGATTCATCAAAAAGATATGCTCAGAGGAGACCACTCCAGTTCACACCATTGCAACCAGGGGTCGCCAAACTACTCACACCGGAGTGGTATGATGAAAGACAACGCCTGGTAGAGCAACTAACCATGTTTCCATCTGTAAACTAGCCTTTACCGAAAATGTAGTAAACTTATATGAAACCTGCCAGCATTACTAGCAGCTATAGACAATTGCAACATAAAGGTTCTTACTGGTTGATGATGGTGCTGAAGATAAGATTCTGACATTTGCTACTGATCGTCATCTACTCACAGACAATGACGCAATATCCGCAAATTGAACCTTCTACACCTGCCATACTTTGTTTATTCAACTCTACACTCTGCACGATATGGTTGATGGTGAAATGTATCTACTTTTTTTTTTGCCTTACTGCCCGGTAAATCAGAAAAGGTCTAAACAAGGTACCTCCAACTACTTCTAGAACATCTTCCCTGTCACAGAAAATGTATATGGCGTATGGTACAGAACACTGGACCCCAGAACAACTATCATGAAGATAACACAATCACCAACTTGTTCGCCGCGCTGCCGTCCTTCCACTAGTACCTCAAGTTAGTGTAGAAGATGTATGGTTCAATACCCATGAGGACCTGGAATGGACAGACTCGACTGCAGAAACCACTACTTTTACAGACTACGTCATAATATACTGGTCGAAAACTAACAAAAATATATGGAACTATGCCACTCAGGAGCCTAGGACCACAACTATCTGGAGGAATGGCATATCAGATACAGCATGCCCACCCAAACATATACAATCTGTTGAACCACCTTAAAGAATTCAAGGTAATAAATGAAGTGACAATATTCTAATACGCAGCAGGAAATTGTGACCATCCAAAAGATGAAAGTATGTACTTATCAACACCAGAATTCAAGGACTTAAAAACAGGCTACAGAACAACGACCTCACAGTCGTACAGTATGCTTATACTGCATCACATCTGCTACATTTAGACTGAAGACTTATATGAACTTATGCATTCCTTGTTTAAGTATTTGAGAACATTACTGAACTACAGTACCTGTATATTTTCCAGAAATAATAATTTGACATTTAATGTTCTTTATTATTAATTAAAATAGTGCTCTGCTTTACCGGTGTACATGTGCTGTTTCTGATCAGATGTTTTACTGAATATTAAATCAGAGGAAAATGGTGCTGTTAGTAATGATAATATTGGTTCTTTTTCAATAATAAAAGTATACGAAGAAATTAATGTGTTATCATTGTTTTTTATTAAAATGTCAAACCAGCTCAACTACTTAATTAGATTTTCTTTGTTTTTACAATAAAAAAAACATACTACATCAATCACTGCAGCTTTCCACATTGTCCAACATTAAAATTCCTAATAACTTTTACCTTTCTGATTGTCCCACACATATTTTCATACATGTTTCAGCTAGCTATAATTATATAAAGTGGGACAATCAGGATGAAACAGTAATCGAAGTAAAGAAACTTTTTTGTCAATTTGAAAAGGGAAAAGTTTCTCTCTGCAATTTTCATAGAATTAATTGAAACTAATTTTAAAATTAGTTATTTGTTTTCTGTAAACTAAAAAGTAAAACATGCACCAATTTAAGTAGTTTTGAGCTTATCTTGTAAAATTCATTGCCCTGGTGTTATCATTTCCATGCAGTGCCTGTTTTCGCCAGTCTTTACGGTAATCTTTTAAAAGTTTGATTATCTCTTCCAAAAACACCATTTAAAATTGACATGAGGATGAAACAGTCAAACAGTCCACGCTTCGTTCAACTACTTCTCTTCATCTGTCGTCTTGAACTGTCAAAAAATTATTTACAGCAGGTTTTTTGGTGTCGTCCTTCTCGAGATACTTTTCAAAAATCAGATCAACAAGTTTGTACTGAATCGATATCGTTTCATTGTTTAAATAAATATCCTCTACCAATATGAAAAATATTCACTACAGCATGAAATATGTAATATTGTGATTTTATATAAATTATATAGTAATGATATCATAACAAAGCCAGTTGTCTTCATAACTTGGTACAATTAAACAATTATAACATTCATGAATGTTGTACGGCTAGATGTAAAGATATTGAATCTGTTTGAAGTTTTATTAATTTTAAACTTTTGAATACCAGAAAAACTTTTTATAATCTTATATATTTTATGAACAAATTGTAACATAACAAGGACAGATTTATACTGATTTTAGAAAAATTAAACATCACACATTTATAATTTATACATTTCAGCTGTAAAGTAAGATAAATAGAATATGTCGACAATCCGGCTAAAACAACGAGCAGAGGAGTTGCAGATGTGTATACATATAAAGATCAGTACAGGATTGAACAAACGTTCAAATAAACAACGGACAATTAAATAAGTCGAAATTCTTAAAGATAAATGGTCAATAAAAATTAGTCTATTAAGACTTAGTGAACTTGTATCATCCAGTCCTGTTTTTAAATGTTAAAGCCTTATCTGTGGGCAATTTAGTGCTTTTACTAGTAATCTACTTTATCTTATACTTGTTTAAACAGAACAATCACATCTGTACCGTATGTGTTTCTGAGGTTTACGTTTGAATATCTACATTTCAATAGTAATTTACTTGCCGAAGGTCGGTGCTTCTCCCGCGGTATGCTGGCTTTCCTTACCAATAAAGTTACTGAAAGTGGCATAGGCTTCAAACAAACTTTTGTACAAGGTTCTTGTCTTAGTAGAAATGCATATTTAAAAACTATTTGGTTAGCTTCTTTGGTAAGAAAAAAAAGGGCGAGAAAAAACCGAAGAGGCATTCAAGATGGAACAATCCGAAGACATAGGCAACATCGGGAACGAGGAAGACGAGAACAAACAAACAATACATGAACATGCAACAGAAAATACAACACAGAAAAAAACTAAAAAAGTAGATGAGCAACACGAACCCCACTAAAAACCGGGAGTGAAAAGCAGTGTATCTCCAAATTTAACGAGCAACGTGTTGCAAGCGCCTGTATATTGTCGTACGGGTTCAGACTCTCTAATATCTTCCATAAACATTAAGATGTCCCTGTTACCAGAAACCCAGCAGGATCACTATCCAGTGATAATTCGTAAAACATTTTGGTTTAATTATCTTCATAGTTTCTCAGAGGATCTTAGAATGTTTTCCCATCATAGGAAAATGTTCAATTATGTATTTCGGTGATGGCAATCTTGGACTTTTGAAAATTATAATCTTGGTAGAGGACCATCCAATGATTATTCATGAAAAGTTTTGGTTTAATTTCTCTGTTGTGTCTGAGAGGAAGATCTCTGAATGCTTTTCCCACAGGGTCCTATGTTTCACTATGTCCTGCAGTGGCGGCCATCTTGGAGTCCGTTTGGCACAAAAATTATACACTTGGCAGAGGGACCACCCAGTGATCATTATGATCATTCATAAACAATTTTGGTTTAATTATCTTTATATTTTCTAAAAAAGATCTTTGAATGTTTTGCCCATAGGGAATTTTGTCTTGCGATGGCAGCCATGTTCAATTTCTGCTCAGCATAAAAATTCTAATCGAGGTAGAGGACCAATAATCGTTCAAGAAAAGTTTTGGTTTAATTGTCTTCGTAGTTTCTAAGTTGAAGATATTTGAGTTTTCCCAATAAGGTCTTATGTTAAACTATGTCTTGTGTTGGCAGCAATTTTGGTCTTTCAATCAGCATAAATATTATGCGTTTGGGAGAGAATAATCCAATGATCACTCATGGTCAGTCTTGGTTTATTTGTCTTCATAGTTTCTAAGAAGAAGCGTCTGAATGTTTTCCCACAGGGTTCTATGTTAAACTATGTCCTGCGATGGCGGCCATCCAATCAGCATGAAAATTACAAAGTTGGTGGAGGACCATCCAATGATCATTCATGAACGGTTTTTATTTAATTGTCTCTGTAGTTTCTTAGAAGATGATCTTTGAATGTTTTTCCGATAAGGTACAACGTTAAACTATATCCTGCAGTGGCGGCCACATTGGATCTCCGATCAGCGTATAATTACACATTTTGTAGAGGAACATTCTTATGCAGTTATAGTTCAAATGGCCATGTTGTTTCTGAGAAGAAGATCTTGGAAATTTTAGCCAATCAGAATACATAATCAGCCATGAATTTCCAATCGGTATCAAAATTATACACTTTGTAGACGACCATCAAAGAACATTCCTGCCAATTTTGGTTCCATTTGACTCATTGGTTTCGTCGGAGAAGAAGATCGAAATGTCAAAAGTCTATGTACGAAATACGACGACGACAGACGCAAAAGGATGGCAATAGCTCACATGACCTTTGGGGTCGGTGAACTAAAAAGGGGACGAAAAGTAATGTTTTTGATGAAGTTGAAACATAAGTGATCCCCAGGGAATCTAAACACTTGTAGGCCTAAATATGCATTCCCGTGTTCGCTATTTTTGAGACAAAAGTTGAGGTCAATGGAAATTTAAAAAATAACTAACTGAAAAAATTAATCCTAATTGAAGTTAGTATAAGACACTAGTATAAAAGTCAGCGCAAGCTAAAGATAAACTGAAAGCGCCATATAAGCATTTCAGCATCTCATATCTTATCAGTGGTGCCCGTAGTCAAATGTTTGGGAAGGCAAATACTTAGACCTATTTCAAAATGTCCAGAAACTATTGCCAAAACAATCTAAAGATATCACCTCAAGAGGAAAAAAGGCTGAACATTACTGGGAAAGGAAGATAATAGCGTGGGTTACTTAAATAGCTTGTAAATGGAAAACAAAAGGAGCCATGGATAAATCAAACCATAAATTATCAGTCGCTCTCTGTTAATTTAAAGCGATAATACGGTCGACTTTGTTTAATGGATACGAAAATTTAAAGACAAAGTCAATTTATTTGTAGTTTTTGTTTCTACTGATTTAGGTGATTTTTTTTATTGTCTGTAATTATTTAAATTCCCCTGTTTTCATCATTTATTCTGTTGTCAAACAATGCAATATAACTGTCCCCTGTCCAACTTTACATACATTTTAAAAGTTTTAAAATGAATAACTGTAATAAAATCTAGTGTTATTCTTCTTCTGTCGATAACGTTTACTGCATCCGGTAACGTCTAACATTAACATCCATATAGTTTCTACCCCATCTAATCGAGATTCCCCATTGCGTTACCTCTTGTGGTTTTCATCCGGGTATCTACTTACAACTTAGGTTTTCTAAACACGTATAATATGATCACCTGTTGCCTGTCTCGTTTATATAAATGTCTTACACTAATCTCATTTTGTACTCATTATTATGCATTTCATTTCCAGATTTAACCTTCAAGGGAGGCATCCATGCGATCAAAAATTGAATTACTTGAGGATGATAAATGGGTCCTGTATGAGCTAATTGTTGTCTGTCATGATCAGAGGAACCCGAATGTCTGCATATTTAATTGGATTATGTAGGTTGTTGTCCTTCATAAAGATGTTGAATTGTAGACATTTACAGATATGTAATTAAATCAAACGACCACGGATACAATTTAATTAAAACAAAGGAGAAAGTAAGATCCGAAAGGTCTCGACAAGAAACAATTCTACAATTCAATGGAAAACTGCCAATAAAAATTTCAACAGAACATGCAAATAATATCGGATGTCACTAAAACCTACGTTTAGAGAACAACTGCCAAAAAGCTGTAGAATGGACAACCAGTAGGAACACTAGGAAATGAATAAATAAAAGAGTTACAAGAGAACCAACAAGTTTGGTTTCATAAAAGCAGTACAGAAAACAACTAATGGGGTTACACGTAAACTTAAGGCTTTAGATGAAATGTTATATAGTCATACATGTAAATAAACTGACTTATTTATTGTATTTTTACATAATTTATTTATGCTTCATACATTGCACCACCGCCAGGCTTTTCGCTTGCTATATCGAGGCAACTACTGTTAGTGGCCAAAGACATGATAATAATCGACTTTCACTTCGAGCCATCATATCCTAATGAATATGAACTAGAAATCGTAATCTTAATATGGAGATTTAATAATCTCAACAGATGAATACGACAAAGCCTTTTACAACTGAACTTACAAAGGATTTCTGATAACGCATAAAATCATCAAAATGTGTTTTGAACTAAAAGAGAAACACACAAAATACCGACTAAGGTCATCATGGATACAACGTACATGTACAGAAAGCGCCTAAAATAGTCATGAAAACACCCAAAATAAAAGGTAGAATTTAACCATCAAACGCAACATATATGGAAACCGCGAAATCATCGTCAAACACACAGAAATGCCAAATAATAAAGTATTATCAAGAACACGCTCATACGTCAGATAAATTCATCATCGACAACACACTGAGCGACTTTAGAGAAAACTGTGAAAGACAACACACAAAAACACTTCGAATAAAATCATCAGCGACAACATATACGCAGAGAGCAGGATAAAAATGTCATCCACAAGTGCCAACCCAATAAACAAAGTCATTGCTGAGACTACGAATGAAATAATCATGGACAAAGACTAACGATGACAAATATAATCATCGCCGACGACAAAAATAAGACAATGAATAAATTTATCATGAAAATAACCGTAGCTCTATATCCCCCTCCAAACACAAATGTGGAAGTAGAACATAAGACACAACCCTGAAATTAAAGCTAGGACCATACGAACTCCCATAAAACCGAGAGTGACATCAGGTACTCTAGAAGGGTAAGCATGTCCTGCTTCACGTGTGACACCCGTC
>JAOXYI010050356.1:0-12851 GCA_028566495.1 Lithophaga antillarum | reverse complement strand
GAAACAAACAGCTTTAAAATATCCCATCAATTCTAGGTTCTACTCGTACAACATTAACTTGATAGCCCTCGTTCAATGAAAATAATGAAATTAAATAAGTCAATAGGTGTTGATCTTTGAAAACATCATTTTTGGAATAAAGATAACGTTAAGAACTGAATTCTTATACGGTAATGATATCCTAATAATAAAACTAAATAAGATATCAGTGAGCCCTGCTCACATACACCACGATCCCAGCTGGATAGCAAAAACACATTTTTTCCAAAAAGGACCTCTGAAAATTGGCTGTTACTCGAACTTGATTTAAGTGCTGATGATGCTTGACAACTATCATAAAAATTTCGAGAAAATCGGGTTAGAAATGAATAATGTACTTAGGCGACAAAGTATTATATAATTGGAGTGGTTTTCATAACACTGCAAGTGAATATCTTTAAGAGAGACAAACCAAGGTACTACTGATTGCAGTTATATACATCAGGATAACATGGATAAGGATACACGCGTTACAGAAAAGATCGGCCTGCATTCTCTATCAAGTACCTTATACAAGTCCAAGCACTGGTTCTCCTTACGGAAACGTCTCCTTCCTGATACTTAATTCTAACAAACTATATCAAATACCTTAAAATAAATACAAGTCCAAGCACTGGTTCTCCTTGTCTGGCTATCACTGTACCAAACGGAAAAGTCTCCTTCCTGATACTTAATTCTAACAAACGTTTAAATTTAGAAGACCACGAACGGAATAAAGGACATTTCTGTATAAATTCCTCTCTTTCTCTATACTCTTCCTCTTGTTTTGCCTAAAAAAAAGAAAACAAAGCAAACAAACAATTAATTTCAAACTACATGTTCTCAATGGAAACGGAAAATTTGATGGTTCTACCCATCCTGTCTTCATTTATTAAACACAAATTCTTTGTTGTCTAATGGCCATGTTTTTTTCGTTTTCAGATCAATTCTTTCAGTTTCTATCGTTACATCGTTAACTACATGTCAAAAATGTAAAATTCATGTTGTATATTAAATTCCAGTCAACACATCGTTCTGCATGTTTGAAATAAAAAAATACATAGAAAATAGTTCAAAAGTCTAAAATACCTTCATAGACCTATTAAACAGCTCCCGACTAACAACCAGTAAATCAGTGTCCTCATCAGCTATAACCGTAGCATTACGTACAGCATCTTCACTCATCAGCGCAACTTCACCAAAACTCTTCCCTGCCTCTAAAATTAGGTTTAAAAAAGATATATCCTTAAATGTTATAATCACTATTCTGTTTAAAGATACGTACCAACAAGCAGATGTATAGGTCTACAATGAATCATATTCTATCATTTAATAACTTTTCCGGCTTACTGGGTAGATAACTTTAATATTTTGATTGAAAATTTCTCTCTGTTATATCTCCTGTCATGTCGTCAATTCAATGAGTAAATTTTATTATTTCCAATTTGTTATCAAAGGTATTGAATTCGTGATCATTTGGCTTACTAGTTGTAAATTTTGGAGATTTTTATAATTGGATTTTATTTTAATTTAAAAAAGAAGCCGAAAATATATGAAATAACTGTAGACAATCATAGAAAACGTGTTGCATAATTATAATCCTTTTATAAGTAAAAACATTATTGGATAATGTAAGGTGAAATTCATTTTAAACTTTCATTTAATGATTGCAATGTAACTGCCATTTTCAGTAGCTAGTACTTTGGTGTGGGCGTTAAATGTACTTGATAATTTCTCGTCAGTCAAATTTTTAAACTGTATCTAAACTAAAGATTTCTGTTTTTCAGTGGGTATCGTTAGTTGGTCTTGGTTGTATTATCTGACACTTCTGATGTTTGCTCCTCATCGTCCTGTTTTTTCTGGCCTACCGAACATTGTTTTGAACACCACCGATAAGAAGGAAATCGTTAAAATGCGCATTTGGCGCACTGAACTAATTCTGGCATCGTGCGATAATGTGTCGCTGCCATGTGTTTTATTATAAACGGAAGTAATAAAAAATTTCATCAAAGGATATTTTTAGCAAATGTATAGTATTTTCTTACCATAGTGCAGAATAAATTTTCCATATTTGCTTCTATCAAGCTTTTTCTTCTTTCCCGTCTCACGATCAACACCTTCATTATCTGCTTCTTTCTCTATTGCTTCTTCAATCATAGCACCAGTTTCATCGTCAGATTTCGTCGTATCGATGTATACCGACGTCTTCCCCGTAAGCATGATAAAAAATCTGAATCAAATACAGTTTTTATTAGTGAAACATTCGTAGATATATGAGTTCAGCACTGATCTCTACCGGTTTTGATAACTTAGTTTGAACAGGGTCTCTATTTTTCTTTGTTTGTTTGGTGTCAAAATGTCCCTGTTTGTTGATACAAATTAATAGCTATATGGAAAATGTGATTGGTTTTAGGTTAGGAGACAAAGATTTGTCCTGTGTATAGTAATTTAAGGACAAAAGACAGAGCTGAACAAATATGACATAAACGTATATTTTAGTTTGTCAAAAGATGTCAAATATGAATCAAATCCTATCTGACAAAGAAGTATCAACAATCGAAACAATGATAAATTGGTAAAATTTACTAAAAAATGAAACCAATCGTTAACACCATAGTGTGCAACGATATTCAATTAACAGGACAAAAATACTTTTCAGATTCCATACGTATGTAATAATATGTTCCGAGTAAGGTAATAATAGTTCGAGCATTCTGTTATATAGATGGTAATAAATAAACTTTCAACAGTTATTTGTATTAAGGAATAACTCTAAATACTTTATTTTTCATGTAGCATGATAAAGGTTAATTCAAGTTCCAGTGCCTGTGAGAAACAAGATGATTTTAATTATTCAATAGTAAACTTCAGCCTACATATGGGTTATACGTAAACCACAGTTCATACGTCATTCTGTAATATGTGACGTCCTGAGAAGGGGAAGCAATGTTCAGTCTTGTTTTTTTCAAGCAAGGTTACATAAAATGAAAAGAAAAGAAAACAGAACAAAACTGATACGGTCACTGTCTGTAACAACTGATTATGGTCACTGTCTGTAATAACTGATTATGGTCACTGTCTGTAACAAGTGATTATGGTCACTGTCTGTAACAACTGATTATGGTCACTGTCTGTAACAACTGATACGGTCACTGTCTGTAACAACTGATTATGGTCACTGTCTGTAACAATTGATTATGGTCACTGTCTGTAACAACTGATTATGGTCACTGTCTGTAACAACTGATTATCTACTCGTGCCATGTTTTGAATTTCTTCATCTTTCAATGACTAGATAACAATAACTGTTTTTGTTACTACAAACACAAGATATACATAATTTCAACTATAATATCAATGATAAGTTGAAATAACTTTAGTATGGCAGGAAATGTATAGATTGCATTAACGTTGTCTTGTTTTTCTTAACAGTGAATCATTTATCTGTACGCTCAATGCCTATACAGAGAATCAACTGCACATACCTGTCCCCTGTGTCTCCTTGCTTGATGACCACATCATCTCGGTATGCCTTTAGGTACGCACAGTTCCTGATAACATCCGTCAAGACAACTAAAGGAAAAAAAGAAGAAAACGCCAATAAGAGCACTCTGTCCTGATTTAGTTCACTGGAGATATCATTGTTAGTCAACATGTTTCACTAAAGAAATTTTCTGTAAATTCAGGAGAGGTTTGGCTCATAATACCACACTAAATTCGTCGCTTTTTTCACAAAAAGAATGTTAAAAGCTAGGAATATACGGTATTCAAGTGTTATCTATGTATATCTTACTCCCTTGCCGTTCTTGTTTCATTACTTAAGTCCTATTTTTACTTTCACCCTACAGTCCTTAACTGTAAATATATAAAAGCTATTTAGGAGCGACAATTAATTAAATGTTAAACGCTTACTTCATTTACTCTCAGTATCTGAAAAAAAAAATTTGCTAGTGTAAGTCCTTTGCATTTTTTTCTGTCAGTAGTTTCTCGTACTAATACTCAAATAATGTAATAAACAGATTCAGCCTAGTTGTACATGGCCATTTAGTGTGAACTTATTAAAAGTATAATGCATGCAGTGAATACAGACAGCACACAGACTGTGATCATCGTACTCAGTCAAGATGTGCCAACTGCATGAAACAGTCCAATTCCATCAAGTTACTCGCGGTTAGCCGGGTGCAACTCAAAGTGTAGCTAAACTCGCTAGTTTAGTTGTATACATAGGTGCGTGTCCCACAATATATATATATTCGTACAAAAATCAATGAATTCTGTTTTAAAAGGGCTTGATATCTACCAGATATATTTAAATGTATTGATGACATTTTAACTTAAATTTGTTTTAGATGGTGTTCATTTGATAGTTTGATTGTTTTATAAAGTTCACACTTAATACTAATGTTATAGATTTAATCTGTTTATGAGGCAACTATCACTTTAACAAACATAAAATGTCCAATGTGGACTTTTAACTAAATTTTAGATCAATATCATAATTTTACACAGTAATTTGATTGTATTTTGTATCTTGGGATCTAGGATAACTTGTATTTGACAAAGAAGAGAGGGGCCTGGGGTGACCGAGTGGTTTAGGTCGCTGGCCTCGCTCGACCCATTTCATGTGTTTAGGTTTCCAGACATCTACCCAAGGATGCGAGCTTCATAGGTAAGCTGGATAGTTGTCCAGGTTTCCTAGTAAGTCTGATAGTCACGATATAACTGAAAGACTGTTAAAGTGTCGACAAATCTCAACAACCCACCCCAATCCAACAAAGAAGAGATACTGAGTGCCAGTGAACGTGTGTCACTCCTCTATTTATATACTGGTCTGTTAATTGCTATGTCTTGTAATAGTGTAAGGAAAAAACAAAAACAACAAATAAAAAACAAAGAAACGAAAAGAAAAACACTCCATTGCCGGGCAATATACGTCCGCTAAAATTTTTGTCTAGAAAATTGTGAGAACCTTTACCGTAAGGAAGTAAATTAAAAAAAAATCACAATGGCAAAAATGTATTTTTCCTTGAAAACGAGAAGTATTGCCGAAAATTTGTTGGCAACCTCTTTTCCGGTAAGGAATTCAATAAAAAAAAATGCATCAAAATTGTACAAAAAGAACAATTATCAGTGTTTGACGAAAGAGGATGATCCTTTAATCTAAAAAATAATAAAGGTTATACGAAATACATGGGAATAATACAGAATGTTTTTACATTAAAGAACTCAGCTGAAGAAACATCGCAATCAGAAAATAAAAGATTTTACTAATTTGGCGAAATTGATAACTGGCCTCTTTTGTCAAACTTATCCAGAAAACAGTAAACGTTTCAGGAAATATGATGGCCTCTGAAAGCTTTTGTAAAATGGAATCCAGTGAAAAAAAAACTACATAAAATAGGATGAAAAAATATATAGGGGAGCAAAAAACCAAAGAATACAGACAAAAGCCAAAAATAAAAATAACACCAAACAAGCAAAATAACTGATAGAACTTATAATATCAAATTTATGCACGATTTTCGTATGTTTAACATGTGGGTTTTTTTTTTCACGTCTGTGTTTCCTTTCAACTCGCGTACTTTTTTTCTATTTCTTGCAAAATATGTACGTACATACAAAAGAAAATTGCATGCCAACATCAGTGCTACTGCACTGTACGAAATTTACGCGTCCGAAAAATGTGTCGAACATGATTCGTATATCTATGTGGGAATTTTCGCCTGTGTAGATTAGTGAAGGGGAGTATGGGAATTGTTCGAGAGACGTGAAATGAGTCGCTTGGTATGATTTGGTACTATCTAGTTTGTTTTCACGACATAAAATACAAACAAAAATCGCTAATGCCTTTTGACGTTGTAAGTTTATTTACGTTATTGCTAGTCTGCTTGAATTTCGTTTCTGTGTAATCTATATACAGTAGTGTATTAAAGACATGGATCTGGTCATGTACGTTTTAATGACATCAATAATTACAGAAATTTGATCAATATATAATTACAGAAATAAATGTCCACTAACATAGGCAATCGCTCATAAGGAAACTAATTGGCACTTCAAAATGTATGAAATTTCATGTAAATACTTCAAACTAAAGCCTGAAAGGAAATATCAAGCCTAATTATCAACAAATAAAAATCTTTAAGACTTTGAGATTGTGGTAAAATCAATGTTTTACATCTTCTGCTTCGTTGGTCTTTAAACTTGTTCTGAATGGTTCGTAGTATAAATATTTGTCTGAATGTTGAAATGAAAAGCGTTGACGGGGAAGAATCGACCAGTTTTATATTATTTAAGTCAATATTGAACATATATACCTACTTATAGTTTGAAAGTTGTTCTATAAATATAAATTTATCCTGATTGTTGGAGCCCGCGGTTCCTTTGAGTTGAATATTCTATACATTTAGAACCTTTTTATTGTCATGTATAGGTGTACATGTACAAGCTAAAACCATTACTGATCTTGAAAACAAAAAGAACCGATTGAAATCGGGTTAAATTTCACACGCAACCCGATTATTATGAGGCAACAGTTACTTACGAAAAAAAGCTTTTTGGCATAATTTCATTTATAGAAGATGACGTATACGAGAACTTTGCCTTCTCTAAACCCGTTGTAACATTCTAGAATTTTAACCCCCCAAAAATATGATTAATTCCACAAACCATTATATTTGGTAACTGTACATGAAACATGTAACATGATCAAAAACCCAATATAAACATTTCCCCAGCCTGTTAATTGCTGAACATAAATAATAGAAATTTTTTCTCCATTCCGGTTACCATGTGATCTTTTCGACCAGGTGGCCAAGGAATACGTTACTGCCGTGTTTAGTATTAATTTTTGATATGCTAGTATTAAAATACGCTTAAGTTGATAATAAACTCTAAGGAACTTTTCAAACAATGGCCATGCTATTGTGGATAATAAAATGGATACAAATGATATAGCAGTATGATCCGGTACAGCACAAAACTAAGAACGTTTACGTGTAAACCCGGTGTGCGCCGACAATGCACATGACATGTCGAAAATCAGAATATCATAGAAGCACGAACACACAGTGAAATGTCATTTTGTTAAGTTAATCATAAAGAAAAAATCTGAATGTCAAATTCGTAAAAACAATATGGTATCTGTTGACACAAGAAAATTAAAACGATTTATATCCTTCACGTTCTTAAAAAGATCTTCGTTTCTATCTTCCTTCGAATTTTTAGTCAACATCGCAAGTACCCGACACAAAAGATTTAGTTTTAGAATGTTTAATTATATGAATATTAAATGAGAATCCTGGTACCAAAGGACCCTCTAATGACATCTTGCATCCGCGAAATGGAAAACTGTATTACAAAGGAGAAATTAGTGTTCCACTCAAAGGGAATGTATATTTCGATTGCATAAAAAGTAGCCGCTCTAATTTATAAACAAATTATTTAGACACAATCTTGAACTTAACTATTACATTTACAAAAACAAACAGAATTTCATCATCGCCAGTGGTGCTTTTATGGTCATTTTATTTCACACTTCTAATGGTGCTGCATTTAAGATGTAATTGCCTACTTTGCACCCCCCTTTTTTAACTAAAAATAAAATTCAGACGTAAAATCAATAAACTTCATGAGATAAATGAGATACCTTATGAATCTGGACAAAAATACGGCACCACTGTAAATATTTCTATATGGTTCTAGCACAATCCTATTATAGCTGCAAATATATAGGGAAATTTCCAGGTGGGGAAACACTTCTGACCTGTCTCTTTTGTATTCTGTATGCTTGGTTTTATTTTGTATAAAATCTTGAAATTTGTCGAGTTTTATGTTTCGCAAGAATTATTTTCAGTGTTTAAAGTGTTGGACTATAGTTTAAGTTATGTGCAGTTTTTAACTCTTTGCAAAATTTCCACATAAAAAATGACACCCCATCCCTTACTGACATTTATTGCAACGAACGAATTTTACAATGAGCACACGAAGTGGCAAAGACATGTAGACAACTAATTTAGCAAAGAATACATGTACAATAGAATTTCAAATTCTCTGAAATAAATATCAGACTTACCATTGTCTAAATCTTTCAACAAATCGCTTTTTCTTCTTAACCATGGTAACACTACTTGTATCTCATTATCCCTTCGTAACACAGGTTTTTTAGAGATAAGTTCCACAACTCGATGCTGAAGCTGTGCCATAGCGATAGATCGTATAGTTTGTATAACTAATCCATTAAAAGTCCATTAAATGTTAAAATATTATTCTCCCTCAGGTATATTATGAAGATAAACAATAACGAATAGTTTTCCTTAAATTATAAACAAAGCACTTCACAACCAAACAGTGAAGTAAAAGTTTTCCGGCCCTCTCCTATTAATTTAAAGCTTTGTTAGCTTTTCTTACTTTAGACCTTGTACAGAAGTTTAAAACAAATAGAGTATTGTATTTGTATATAAGAGTGGGGTGTATGTTTACTGTAGAAAAACTACCGCAACCGCACGTCGACTGTAATACTTGTATCAAAAATTAGAATGATGAGAAATGATACATGAATTGAACATTTTAATGCAATAAAAGATGGAATTGTATTTCAATCGCATTTTGTACAAATTTCACATCAGGGAGTCACCATATCGACAATGAAATCGAAGGTTTTACATTGTAATAGCGTGTAATTATACAGAAATACCCAACGTCAGTTTGACAACTTCAGAATATCAATACCTTTTAAATGAGAACATATGTCATATTACAAATCCATTTCAATAAAAAGTAAATAATTGTTTAAATTTGAAATATAATTGGTGAATGGAAAGTTGAAAACCTGTTTCACGCCTCTTTCCGTTTCATTTTGTACTCAAATTACGCA
The DNA here is from genome assembly GCA_028566495.1 of Lithophaga antillarum. Classification (NCBI taxonomy): domain Eukaryota; kingdom Metazoa; phylum Mollusca; class Bivalvia; order Mytilida; family Mytilidae; genus Lithophaga; species Lithophaga antillarum. Next base: position 3,958 of record JAOXYI010050356.1, on the reverse strand, counting down.
TGACTTCTCAAAAAAGTAAATTAAGTTTACGGTATTTTCACAATAAATTAAATGACATAAAATATAATAATTTTCATTTTAAAGTCATCTGCCGGATTTATTATCGGATTATCCGTTGAAATTTCAGATTTTAAAAACGAATTACATATTGTTATAAATGAAAAACTTGGACATTTACAAAATTCATAAAAAGATCAAACACTGTGTATACCTATATCGTATATATTCCAAATCAGTTTTCTTTTTAAATACGACTTAAATATTAAAATGCGTCTTCCCAAAAGGACGTTTCTCTTTAATATAATCAGCTGAACAATTTAATCTCGCGGAACTTTCATACTGAACCGTTTTACTTGCACTGTGAGGTTATTGTTATTTGTAAACGTTTTTAACTACTACAGTATGTCATTCCGTCTCTCATTCAGAAGTATTGGAAAATACTCCGGTCAGTGCAAAAACGAAAAAAAAAATTAATGGGTCTTCCAGTAAAAACATGTATCACCTACAACATGTCTAGTGGTAGCCACCATCTTGGATTCTGAGTAGCAAGAAAGCACAATTTTTGCTGGGATGTCCCTGTTCTTTCCAGAGGATCATTCACTGATAATTTATGAATGATCTTGGTTCAACTTGAAACTAGCGGTTCACCCGAGCCTGTATCGCTTACCTAGTTATAAGCTGATCCATTACCTAAAACTGGAAAATTTTCCAAAAGTGGTCCTATGTTGAACTATGTCCCACAGTGGTGGCCATCTTGGACTTCCCATTCAGCATAAAAAACACACTTTTTAAATGAACATCCAATGATCATTCATGAACAGTTTTGGTTTGATTGTCTTCATGGTTTCTAAGAAGATCTTTCAGTGTTTACCTCTAGCGTTCTGTGTATTGTGGCGACGGCCATCTCTGATTTCTGATCGGTATGGAAATTACAAACTTGGTCGAAGACCATCTAATGTAAATTCATGAATACTTTTGATTTCTAAGACTATGTCCTACGGAGGCAGCCATCTTGAACATCTGACTGGTATGAAAGTTTTAACTTTGTAGATGACAATCCAATGATCATTCATAAACCATTTTGGTTTAATTACCTTCGTAGTTTCTAAGCAGAAGATATTTGAATGTTTTTCCCATAGGGTAATATGTTAAACTACGTGCCTGCAGCGGAGGCCATCTTGGACTTCCAATCGTCACGAAAATTACAAATTTAGTAGAAAACCATTCAATGATCATTTATAAACTGTTTTGGTTTAATTGTCTCCGTTGTTTCTCTAAGAAGATCTTTGAATGTTTTTCCTATAGGGTTCTATGTTAAACTATGTGTCTGTAGCGGCGACCATCTTGGACTTCCAATCGGCATAAGAATTATAAATTTAGTAGAAGACCATTCAATGGTCATTTATAAATGGTTTTGGTTTAATTGTCTCTATTGTTTCTCTAAGATCTTTGAATGTTTTTTGCCTACAGAGTCCTATGTTAAAACTGTTCTGTGGTGGCGGATATCTTGGACTTCCGATCGGCACGAAAATTACAAACTTGGTAGAGGACCATTCAAAGATCATTCATGAATAGTTTGGGTTTAATTTCTTCGTAGTTTCTATGAATGTTTTTCCATAGGGTCCTACGTTAAAGTATGTCCAGTGGTGACGGCCATCTTGGATCTCCGATCGGCATTAAAATAACAAACTTGGTACAGACCATCCAGTGATCATTCATGAATATTTCTGGTTCAATTGTCTGTGCAATTTCTAAGATGAAGATCTTTGAATGTTTTCTCCATAGGGTCCTATCTAAAACTATCGGCAAGAGTTCCTTTTGGCACCCCACCCTGTATCTCTATTGCTTATTCCGTCAACCAAAGGGATGCCATATGGAACTCTTTCCCAATGATCATTCATGAACAGTTGTGGTTAAATTGTCTCTGTTGTTTCTGAGATCTTTGAATGCTTTTTCCATTGGGTCCTGTATGAGTTAAACTATGTCCTGCAGTGATGGCTATTTTGGACTTCCGATTGATACGAAAATTATAAACTTGGTAGAGGACCATCCAATGATATTCATGAACAGTTGTGGTTAAATTGTCTCTGTTATTTCTGAGAAGATCTTTGAATGTTTTTTTCTTCGGGTTCTGTGTCAAAGTATGTCCTGCAGTGATGGCCATCTTGGACACCCGATCCGCACAAAAATTACAAACTTGGTAGAGGATCACCCGATGATCATTATGAACATTTTTGGTTTAATTATCTTCGTAGTTTCTATGAAGAAGATTTTTAAATGTTTTTTTCTAAACTATGTCCTGTGTTGGTGGCTATCTTGGATTTGCCATTGGCATAATCCTTCACGAACAGTTTTGTTTTGAATCTGTTGTTTCTGAGAAGAAGATCTTTGAATGTTTTCCCATAGAGTCCTATGTTAAACTATGTACTGCGGTGGGAACCATCTTGGATTTTTGAACACCATGAAAATTACAAACTTGCTAGAGAACCACCCAGGGAACATTGTTATGCAGTACCAGTTCCATCAGCCATATAGTTTTTGACAAGAAGACCTTTGAAATTTTAATCAATTAGAATATATAATCAGCCCTGGCGGCCATCTCCAATTTCTGATTGGCATAAAAATTATAGACTTTGTAGAGGACCATCCAAGGAACATTCCTGCCAAGTTTGGTTCCATTTGGTTTGGTTTAAAGTTATAGTGTGGACACAAATTGTACCTAAGAAGACAAAGTATATACATTTTTTGTACACATCTTGATAATCTTAAAGTACCTACTGTCTGTGACCTTGATCTTGTTGTCTATAAAATTTGTTCAGGACACATCATCTCATGATGGCTAACATTTGTGCAAAGTATCAATTAAATCCTTCATGTGGTTGAAAAGTTACAGAGTGGAAACAAGTTGTGTATACAAATGACACTGACACAGATAACACACTGAAACTAGTATACCCACTTCAACTTGGTTGTGGTGGTGGGGGTGTATAAAAATGGTTTTCAGGTATTATCTTTTATTATGTACATCCATTGCTCACTACACTTGATTAGGAGGTGATAATATGTGAAGGGAAGAATCCCATTGGCTTGGTGAAAGGTCAGTCAGTGTTGCTGTAACATTTTGTACAAACCTTCAATTAAAAAATGACAATTTGGCTTATGGATCTCTGATCCTTCTTCAGATTTTTGGGATTTCATTTTAATTTAGAATGGTTGCTTATCATCAGTAGATGTGCAAAAAAATCTTGATTTTTTTAGGAGAGGTTATGTCTTGTTAGGGGTTAAAAGGGTTATATGTTACATTTTTATTGGCTTGATTTATGAACTCTCTACTGGTCTTTCATTTTGGCTCCACAAGTTGTAAAGAATTTTAGTGTTCTCCCGTGTCCTTGACCTTTGACCTTGATCGAGGTTACAAGGTCAGAGGTCAAGGTCATTTACAAATATTTGTTTTTACATTCTTCATCTGTTTTAATTTGTATTCTCTCTGTTCTTTTTAGAATTTATGTTGTCCCTTTCTTTCTCATCAATATGGTCTAGGATCCATATAATTATTGGCATTCACTTAGACTTTCAGATAAAAGTCATCTATTGTGTTTCAACCTTACTTTTAATTAACCGAAAGTTAACCCTTTGGGGCCCTTGTCTCTGTAATAGTTGGACACAGTACCACTGAAATCAACTTGGCTCTTATTTTGAACAAGTATACTTGTAATTTCAAATGAATTTGTCAAGCAAACTAGAAAGACATTGGAAATCAGCTAATTAATTCTACATAAATCCTTTTAATGACAAAAATTTCAGTATAATAATTTGCGACAAATATTAACAGTAGTCTTTCAGTCTTTCAACAAATCTCTTCATTAAGATATATTTCAAGAACAGTATTTAGACTGAGAAGTTAAGTATATATAATACAGGAGATCAATTATGAAAGTTAGGCTGCATTCAGACACAT
>JAOXYI010050250.1:0-12851 GCA_028566495.1 Lithophaga antillarum | reverse complement strand
ATAACTCTTAATTAACATAAGGGATTTTCGTCAAAATCAAACTTGACCTTCACTTTATAGTAGGAAATAACATATTAAAATTGGAGAAAGCTGCGTTGAAGCGTTCTCTTTTTATCACCTGAAAACGGAAAAATCAGTTTTTTTAACGATCAAGGGCAGATAACTCTTGAAAGACATAAGGGATTTTCGTCAAAATCGAACTTGAACTTCCTTTTACAGTAGAAAACAACATATTAAAATTTTAGAAAGCTGCGTAAAAACGTTCTTTTATCATCTGGAAACGAAAAAGTGTGACGGACGGACTGCAGATGTAAAAGAAACTTGTGAAACTTTTATTATTTTTTTCACTTCATGTGTTGAAAATCTAAGAAATGGTGGGTCTACGAACGACACTGACCATTACAGACTAAGGCCGCGTTCTCAGTGACGCTTAAACTAGTGTGAAACTAATTTAACCAAATTTTCAACATACAATTATGATGTCCAGCTTCGCTAAAATCAAATACACATATGTACTTTTAAATAAATAATATGAAACAGGTAAAGTAATGAATTATTGATAGGTAAAAATAAACAAACGAGGTAAGTTGTTTTCACAAAACATGTTTCACATGATCAGTGTAAAGACGGCCTAAGTCAGTTTGTTGATAAGAATTTTTTTCAAAATCCAGAAGCCCACAGTTTTCAATTCCACCTGTCACAATAAACATGATAAATGACCTATTTCATGATATTTCTAGACTTAACATTGATAAATCCACTGGTTCTGATAACATTGGTCGCAAAATACTGGCGCTAAGTGCCCCTTACATAGTTTCATCATTAACATATATTTGTATCAGAGTAATAAATACTGCGATATTTTCAACAGTCCTAAAGAATGCAAAAGTTACTCCCATTTTTAAATCTGGAAATAAACATTTGGAAACAAATTACAGGCCAATACTTCCTGTGTTGTCCAAACATCTTGAAAAACATGTGTCGGAACATTTGTACAACTTTTTATCAAAATTTAATTTCCTTCGTCTGGCTTTACAAAAAAATCATTCCTGTCTGACTCCCCTAATTAATATTATAGATAAATGGTTGCATGAAATGAATGAACTTCAAGGTAACATTTGGCAGTGCTACTAGATTAAAAACTAGAGGCTCAGGTGAGCCTGTATCGCTCACCGGACATAAATTAGCCCACTTATCAATGTCTGTATGTCGCAAACAACTTATTATTCAAACCTAAGCATTTAAATTAAAGCGATCTAATTTCCACTATGTCCACTGATGCCGACTGACTTGAGTCTTGTATTACCAGACATAATTAAGAAAGTTGACCTATCAAGTTCAATCCATGCTATGTAACATTTTTCCCAAAGGGTCCTATGTTAAAACTATGTCAGCTGATGTCGGATGCCTTGGTTGGGGGGTTCGGTCATCGGACACAATTCTAAAAGGGGGTCACCTAAGGACCATTCTATCAAAGTTTGGTCCCAATTGGCAAAGCAGTTTCAGAGGAGAAGATTTTCAAACATTTATCCCATAGGGTCCTATGTTATTACTATGTCGGCTGATGTCCGCCGCCCTGGTTGGCGAATGGGCTCATCGGACACAATTCTGAAAGGGGAACACCTAAAGACCATTCCATCAAAGTTTGGTCCCAATTGGCCATGCAGTTTCAGAGGAGAAGATTTTTAACATTTTTCCCATAGGGTCCTATGTTAAAACTATGTCGGCTGATGTCAGCCATCTTGGTTGGCGGGCAGGGTCATCGGACACAATTCTGAAAGGGAACCACCTAAGGTCAATTCCATCACATCAAAGTTTGGTCCCAATTGGCCAAGGAGTTTCAGAGAAGACGATTTTTAAAACATTTTTCCCATAGGGTCCTATGTTAAAACTATGTCGGCTGATGGCGGCCATCATGGTTGGTGGGCAGGGTTATCGGACACAATTCTGAAAGGGGACCACCTAAGGACCATTCCACCATAGTTTGGTCCCAATTGGCCAAGCAGTTTCAGAGGGGAAGATTTTTCAAGCATTTTCCCATACGGTCCTATGTTAAAACTATGTCGGCTGATGACGGCCATCTTGGTTGACAGGCGGGGTCCTCGGACACAATTCTGAAAGGGGACTACCTAAGGACCATTCCATCAAAGTTTGGTCCCAATTGGCCAAGTAGTTTCAAAGGAGAAGATTTTTAAACATTTTTCCCATAGGGTCTTATGTTAAAACTATGTCGGTTGACGGGTGGGGTCATCGGGTACAATTCTGAAAGGGGACCATCTAAGGACCATTCCATTAAAGGTCGGTTCCAATCAATTGGCCAAGCAGTTTGAGAGGAGAAGATTTTAAAACATTTTTCCCATAGGGTCCTATGTTAAAACTTTGTCGGCTGATGGCGGTCATCTTGGTTGACGGGTGGAGTCGTCGGACACAATTCTGAAAGGGGACCACCTTAGGACCATTCCACCATAGTTTGGTCCCAATTGGCCGAGCAGTTTCAGAGGGGAAGATTTTTCAAACATTTTCCCATAGGGTCCTATGTTAAAACTATGTCGGCTGATGACGGCCATCTTGGTTGACAGGCGGGGTCCTCGGACACAATTCTGAAAGGGGACTACCTAAGGACCATTCCATCAAAGTTTGGTCCCAATTGGCCAAGTAGTTTCAAAGGAGAAGATTTTTAAACATTTTTCCCATAGGGTCTTATGTTAAAACTATGTCGGTTGACGGGTGGGGTCATCGGGTACAATTCTGAAAGGGGACCATCTAAGGACCATTCCATTAAAGGTCGGTTCCAATCAATTGGCCAAGCAGTTTGAGAGGAGAAGATTTTAAAACATTTTTCCCATAGGGTCCTATGTTAAAACTTTGTCGGCTGATGGCGGTCATCTTGGTTGACGGGTGGAGTCGTCGGACACAATTCTGAAAGGGGACCACCTAAGGACCATTCCATCAAAGTTCGGTCCCAATTGGCCAAGCAGTTTCAGAGAAGATGTTTAAACATTTTCCCCATAGGGTCCTACGTTAAAACTATGTCGGCTGATGGCGGCCATCTTGGTTGACGGGTGGAGTCGTCAGACACAATTCTGAAAGGGGACCACCTAAGGACCATTCCATCAAAGTTTGGTCCCAATTGGCCAGGTAGTTTCAGAGAAGAAGATTTTTAAACATTTTTCCCATTGGGTCCTATGTTAAAACTATGTCGGCTGATGGCGGCCATCTTGGTTGACGGGCGGGGTCATCGGACACAATTCTGAAAGGGGACCACCTTAGGACCATTCTATTAAAGTTTGGTCCCAATTGGCCAGGCAGTTTCAGAGGAGAAGATTTTTAAATATTTTTCCCATTGGGTCCTATGTTTAAACTAAGTCGGCTGATGGCAGCCATCTTGGTTGACGGGCGGGGTCATCGGACACAATTCTGAAAGGGGACCACCTAAGGACCATTCCATTAAAGTATCTTGGTTGACGGGCGGGGTCATCGGACACAATTCTGAAAGGGAACCACTTAAGGACCATTCCATCAAAGTTTGGTCCCAATTGGCCAAGCAGTTTCAGAGGAGAAGATTTCTAAATATTTTCCCCATAGGGGGCCACCCAAGGACCATCCCTGCCAAGTTTGGTCAAAATTGGCCCAGTGGTTTTAGAGGAGAAGATTAAAATGTGAAAAGCTAACGACGGACAGACGGACCGACGGACGGACAGACGACAGACGACGGACGCCCAGTGGTAGCAATAGCTGAGCTAAAATCATTTGATGTAGTAGATCACGATATATTGTGTCAAAAACTTTTTATGCATGGTTTTGATGAAACTGCTGATCCTATTTAAGTCACAGAACTCAACAGGTGTAAATCATAAGTAAACATAGTAATACTTCAAATGACCTACAGATTAAACAACTCACCTTCTTCTTTGGAGTCTTCCGAAGTTGATAAGGTATCTGAAATAATCATATAAAATTTTCATACTAAACAATGGCATTGATATCTAGACAATTCCAACTCAAGGCATTTTTTTAATGCTTGTTTTCTAGTTTCCACTTTTGACCTTGAAAATCAATAGTTGAATCCCTTCATGATGATTATGTTTACCAACATCTGAAAGTTGTTTAGTCTGCATTTTCACATGGACCCTCAACTAAAGCTTGATCCTTTGATTTACGATGTTGAAAATCAATAAGGGTCATCCGTTTCTCTTGGCGTTTATATATACATGTACAAGTTGGCATAGACGTTTAGTCTATACTGTGCTTTCCTTTTACCTATGACCTTGAAATTCATATATAGGTCATCCTTTTCTCATGGTGATTATGCAAAGATAGGTCATTTAGTCTGCACTGCACTGGAAGCAGGATGAACCACATAATCCAGACACCAAGTACCGTTCCCCTCAGTCATAACGACTTAATCAGTGGAACATGAAATCTAGCCTGTATCGCTCACTTGACCTAAGTAAGCCCAATGAGTGTTCAGACATTTCTGCATGATGAATCGTTCAGTGAAGATGATTCTCCTAAAGATGTGGTTGGTGGACGACTTTGGTCTAATTAAATGAGATGTAGCCCTTGACATTCTATTACAGTTTCCAAGACATTAGTCAAAAACCATGACAAAGTAATGAATCGGGGCAGTAACTATTATAGTCAATGGATGAGTTCGGTCTAATTGAATGATATGTAGCCCTTTACATTCTGAACGTTTTTGCCATTCCATTTTATCAGCCATCTAATATGGTTTTTGAGATATAAGTAAAAAATGTGACAAAATTACAAATCGGGGGCAACAACTCTCATACAGAGTCATTGGATGGGTTCAGTCTAATTGAATGAAATGTAGCCCTTGACATGCTGAACATTTTTAACATTACAGTTTATTAGCCATCTAATACAGTTTTCGAGAAATAAGGGAAAACGTAACAACATTATGAATTGGGGGCAATAACCTTTATATAGAATCATCTGACAACTTCGGTTTAAATGTATCAAATGTAGTCCTTGATATGCTGAACATTTTTGCCATTACATTTTATCAACCATCTATTATAGTTATCGAGATATTAGCCAAAAATGTTTAAAATAACACATCAGGAGCATTAACTCTTAAAAAAAGTAATCGAACAACTTCGGTCTAAATGTATCAAATATAGTCCATGACATGCTGAACATTTTTGCCATTACATTTTATCAGCCATCTATCACCGTGTACAACCGTTACCTAGAGGGAATCGCCGTTCGGAGGGAGGGAATCGCAAATGCGGGGTGAGGGAATCGATTTTTTCAAGGACGAACGTCGATCACAGGTAAGTTTGCCTCCGAAGCCTTTGTAAATAAAATTTTTGACAGAAGACTTGTACCTCACGGAACACTGTATATATTTAGGAATGCACCAATACTTTGCATGAATCTTAAAACCCACGTATTTACGCAAACACTCCAGACCTTTTCATGACCTCGAACGAAATAATATTAAAACGATGATTTTTCACAAGAACAACTGCGTCCAAAGACCCGTCATTTATCCCAACAGGTTACATATGTTATAGTCCACCCCTGCATAGCTTGAATGTCGACGGAACATGCACTATACAGGATATTAAATGTATTATGTAATGTAACACCAGAGGGATTCGATTCGCAATTTGAAGAAGGCTGAGGGAATCGCTTTTTATTCTATTTTCATTATTTGAATTGAAAATTATACGACAAAAATCTTTCGTATATATTCTACTGTGTGAAGAATTTGTTTTTAATTCTTAGATGCTCATTCTGAGCTCGCATGACATATTTTCAAATCAATTTTCATGTATCATTATGTTTATCTTAACCAGTGTCATAGAGTTTCAGAGGAAAAAGTGGGCTCATTGCTATCACTTTGCGTACTATACGTTGTCAACTGTTAATTGCTAGCTTTTGAATAAACTCCTATTAATTAACCATTCGGCGTATTTGAATCAAACATTGCAGGAATAGCTCTTGGGTAATCTGTTTTCCGAATTGTGTCCGACAATCCTAGGTATTATCCCAGACAGTCACTATTCCTAAAAATTTAAAATCTGGCAAATGAATTAAAATTACAATTTGTTAGGACCATTTAGGGCTTGCTGCATGGTATGAGATGGATAGGATGTTGTCTCTTTGACCTTTGTTCCATATTCGTTCTTTTTTATACTGTAAGAATATAAATTGAAATTCATTTTCCTTATACATGTATCTAAATGTTATGGTTGAAATAATATCTTTTTCAGCAAATGACATGTGGAAAAAGAATTTTATGGCTACATTTACAAAAGAAAAAAAAAAACTTATGCCAACACCTCTCAAAAAACGTTGGTGATCACCACAGAAAACAAGGATTCAGTCACCACAAAAGAAATTGTCAGCACGAAAAAAAGATATCCGACACCCACAAAAAAAAAAAAAAAACCGCCAAAGAGAGCACGAATAATAAATCCAACTCACTGTGAATATGTTCCAGACCATACGCGAATTCGGACCGTACGCGTACGGTGCAGACCATATGCGTATGCTTATTTGGTCCGACCGTATGCGTATACTGGTAGCCGGACCATAATGGTATAAAGACCAAACGGGTATTGTTTAGAATATATATATTTCATGTTTGTAATGCTAAGTCCCTATTTTTATGAAATATCCGATAATTCTAATATTATAAACTAGCAAAATATGCACAAGTTGTTTCTTTATATCAAAAACAAATGATAATAATTTAAAAAAATTTCAATTCAGTAACATGGAGTTTAACATCTGACTTTATGAAGCCAAAAACGCTTTACTGTTGTAACTTTATTGGCCAAATCATAAGCGTGACAATGGTATCATTTGGGCCAGGAATTTGAAATCAAAGTATACATTTGGGCTAATTAATTTTTTTTTACCTGTATAGGAAAGTTACAGATAAATTGTCTGTGTTTTATGAAAAAATGCATGTGAAATTAAAATTCTTTATGCATCATACATATAAAATTCAAAACAAAATTATATTGTCAATAAAAAGCATATGATTTGACCAGGTTAAAATGATTTAAGGGTGATTTTCCTAGAGTGTAGATTTTCTCACTACCTTTTATTGGACATATTCTAATTTCTTTTCTTTTGTACATAATGTTGACAATGCATCTTGACCAGTTGAGCACATCTGATGAAAGATGGAGGGAAGTGAGACTGAGGTAAATTGAGAGAAATTACTCTGAATGTACTGATTTTTAATAACTATTGGCCCAAATGATACTATGAAATTTGGCCCAAATGTAAACTTGCAATTGGCCCAAATGTATACTTTTTCTGGCACAAATGATACCTTATTTGGCCCAAATGTGGATCTCCCATTTTTTTTTATTTAATTTTAATATAATTTTATTCAATTTTATTTTTCCTTGACAAAAACGGCTGCGAAATCTTTCAACCATTTAAGAACATTTATCACCATTTTGTCTTTCTGTTAGGAAAATAACATTTGTTAAATTTCCCCCTTACAATTTGTAATAGGCCCGCAGCAGCGCTAAGCTTGTCGTAAAAGGCGACTTTAAAGCGCTCAGAACCCTGGCATGTGATCGGGGCGCTCTGCCCACGGAGCAACTGGCCAGAGTTGTGTGCCCCAGGTGGTTAAATGGGGTACCTCTGGCATTCTACATGCTGGGGTCGTCAGGCCATAATACGGAAAACCTGACCGCAAACCATAGTGGTGCACCGTGTTGGGAAAAATGCCACGTTCCTTGCACGTTAAAGATCGCTGCTGTAGTAGGAGCCTCGGCTCCTGCTACAGGAGGCTAAATTGCGAGTGAGAAGACTTCACAAGTCATAACAAACGTCTTAATTAAATATTTTAGTAAATATGATTTTTTTCTCAGAATGTTTCAACTGATTATTTATATCTATCTACAGTAATAAAAATATTAAAATTTAATCAATTTAATAATTTAAAACATTATTATTAACAACTTGTTCACCAAATTCCATAAAAACTATCCAGACCGTACGCGTACGATCCGACCGTATGGGTATGAAAAAATACTCGTATGGTCCGGGTCCAAATACGCGTATGGTCTGGAACAAATATACATATATCTCTACTGAAGACACACAGATTTAAACAGAAAATACAGAGAACACGTATTCTGATGGTTTTCATAAATTATTGGATGCAACAATTACGGAGCTTTCGAACAGTGACAAATAAAAATGGAAACTCTCCTCTTAATTGTTATTTCTTAGTTTGAAACTGTCGCACACATTTCCGAAAGCAGATCACTAGAGTTATTCCTTCCATGTTTGATTCAAATGAGCCGAGTGTTTTAAAAGAAGTTTATTTAGATATGAACAATTAACAGTTGACCAGTTGACAACGGACGCAAAGTGGTAGCAACAGCTCACTTTCTCCCTTTGGCCAGGTGATCTTTGACACTGGTTAAGATAAACAGAATAATGCATGAAAAATTGATTTTTAAAATGTGTCACGACATCTTAGAATGAGCATCTAAGAAGCTTAACATAGTCTACTATACACGAAAGATTTTTGTCTTATAATTTAAATAATGAAAATAAAATAAAAAGCGATTCCGTCAGTCTTCTTCAAATTGCGAATCGATTCCCTCTAGCGTTACATTACATAATACATTTAATATCCCGTATAGTGCATGTTCCGTCGACATTCAAGCTATGCAGGGGTGGACTATAACATATGTAACCTGTTGGGATAAATGATGGGTCTTTGGACGCAGTTGTTCTTGTGAAAAATCATCGTTTTAATATTATTTCGTTCGAGGTCATGAAAAGGTCTGGAGTGTTTGCGTAAATACGTGGGTTTTAAGATTCATGCAAAGTATTGGTGCATTCCTAAATATATACAGTGTTCCGTGAGGTACAAGTCTTCTGTCAAAAATTTTATTTACAAAGGCTTCGGAGGCAAACTTACCTGTGATCGACGTTCGTCCTTGAAAAAATCGATTCCCTCACACCGCATATGCGATTCCCTCCGTCCGAACGGCGATTCCCTCTAGGTAACGGTTGTACACGGTGATCTATTATGGTTTTAGATATATTAGATATATAAACGTGAAAAGCTAACGACGACGGACGACGGACACTGCAGGATAACAAAAGCTCACCATCCTTCGGATCAGGTGAGCTAAAAATTCATAGCTTCATCGGACCTAGTGAAAGATTATTTTCAAAACGGATCTATCTTTAAAGACTTAATTCACCAGCTGATAAGAGAATCGCTCTAGTTAACGAGTTTGTGATACACCCCACGGTACTGCATTTTTTCGGCTAAAACTTGAAGTTTGATGTCTAAGGCTTTATACTTGGAAAAAAGTGTCAAAAAGTGGTTTAATAAGGTAATGTATAACCCCACTCATTTTTCTAGAGAGGCGGTACCTGACAAAAAAATACCAAATTTTCAAATTTTAAAACTTAAAAATATTTTATTGGGTAGGAATTATATACTGTTTTAATCATAAAAGCGTATTCCATAATTAATTTAAAGATTTTGATAAAAGGGATGTAGTAAATAAGAATCTGAAGTTCACAATATTTAATGGAGTAAAAATATATTATTTTCACATCTATATGATTTTTCTGGCATTAAATTCTGTCAAACTTGTATTCAAATCAAAGCACAGATTCAAAGGAACAATATGCAGAACAAATATTTGTATGAAAACTCGTGACAATATGCTAATTTTGTAGAAAATACTTGAATACTCTTCCGGAATTTCAGTTACAGTCCGGCGTTGTTGTTAAAATTACTTTCTGTAAAATCATTTGGCAGATTTTGTTGCAAATACGACGCTTTTTAAAACATTTTGCATTATTAAAGTATATCGACGATAGATGCGTCATATTAACCTAAATATATGTCAGCATTATTAAATATAATGGTGTTTTACTTTGGTGTGTTTATAAGAATATTACGGTCTGCTCGACAAAATCTCTACTCTTGTATCGGTATTGATATTTTCATTCAAATACCTAGAATATCTTTATAAAACTTTGCATTTTTTGGGAAATCCTATAATTTCAAGAAGTTTCCTTGAAAGAAAAAATGTAAAAGGGGTTATTTCCGCACTGAAACAACTGTGTTATAGTACATCAATGAAGGACTGCCTTATAAATGTCATTTGTTTCTGGGAGACACAAATGATGCCCCCGCAAATGTGAAGTTTTGTTATGAAATACACAAGGAGTTGAGCACAGTAACAAACAGGGTCTGAACAAGGAGGGCAACAAATATGGTTTTTGCCACCCCAGATTATGGGCCAAAGATCTTAATTTGCCATTACATTCACAAGGAGACTGTTTTTTTTTTTTTTGGCTTATAAAAAAAAATGACAAAGTTCAACCTATCCAAAAAACTGCAAATATTGATGAAAATCAAAACCCTGATAATATGCACATCTTCAATCCATGTTCAAACAATCTGCAAATTAAAAACTTTCTAGCCTTAAAACTGTAGGAGTTATCCGGAAAATGTATGCACCCTTTATGAAGTAAATACCTAAAAACTAGACAAAGTGATGCCCCCGCACCCCCCCCCCACTCACCAAAAAGCCACCATGTTATAATAACATCCATGAAGGACTGCCTTTAAAATGATATTGTGTCTGGGAGATCCACTAAACAGCAAATACTGACATAAATGAAAAACAAGATAATATGCACATTCAATTTATGCGTAAACTGCCAGCACAGTGAAAACTTCCTACCATTAAAACTGTAGGAGAACAGCTATGTACCCATGTTGCAAAAATACGAAAAAAAAAATTCAGCTATCCTCAAAACAGCAAATATTGATAAAAATCAAAACCCTGATAATATGCACATCTTCAATTTATGTACAAACATTCAGCAAAATGAAAACTTCCTAGCAATAAAACTGTTGGAGTTATCCGGAAAAGCTATGCACCCCTTATGAAGAAAATACCTTAAAAAAATGACAAAGTTCAACTATCCCCCAAAACGGCAAATGTAGATAAAAATCAAAACCAGGATAATATGCACATCTTCAATCCATGTACAAACATCCAGCAAATGAAAAAGTTCTAGCGTTAAAACTGTAGGAGGAGTTATCCGGAAAGCTTTGTACCCCTATTGCAATGATAAACCTCCAAAAATGACAAAGTTCAACTGTCCCCCAAAACGGCAAATATGAATAAAAATCAAAACCCTCATAATAAATACATGTTCAATCCATGTACAAACATTTTGCAAAGTAAAAACGTCCTAGCGTTAAAACTGTAGGAGTTATCCGGAAAAGCTATGCACTCCTTATGAAGAAAATACCTAAAAAAAATGACAAAGTTCAACTATCCCCCAAAACGGCAAATATTGATAAAAATCAAAATTCTGATAATATGCACATCTTCAATCCATGTACAAACATCCTGCAAAGAAAAACTTTCAAGTGTTAAAACTGTAGGAGGAGTTATCCAGAAAAGCTACGTATCCCTATTGCAAGGGTAAACCCCCAAAAATGACAAAGTTCAACTATCCCCCAAAACGGCAAATATCGATAAAAATAAAAACCCCGATAATATGCGCATCTTCAATCCATGTACAAACATCCTGCAAAGTAAAAACTTTCTAGCTTTAAAACTGTAAGAGGAGTTATCCGGAAAACTACATTCTCATAATGGGACGGACGGACTAACGGACCAACAAGGGTAAAACAATATGCCCCCAACTTTTAGTTGCGGGGGCACAAAAATGACAAAGTTCAACTATCCATAAAAACTGCAAATATATATGCAAATCAAACCCAATGATATGCAAATCTTCAATCCATGTACAAACACACTGCAAATTCAGTCTGCACGGTTAGCCACTAGCACGATGTCCCAGACTACTGAAAATTGATTCGGACCAGTGAAAATTAGACTAAACTTTATATAGACATATAGGGAAAAACTTTGAAAACTGGTTTTCGGACTAGTGGTTGAAAAAGTTTTTGGTGCAGACTGCAAATTAAAAAGATTCTAGCATTAAAACTGTAGGAGGACTTATTTGGAAAAAACTTTATACCTAAAATGGGACGGACAAACAGACGGACGGATGGACAGGGGTAAAACATTATCCCCACCAACTTTTCGATGCGGGGGCATAAAAAATCCATCAATAGGTAAATGACTAGTTGTGTACACAATTAAGATATATGGAGAGACAAACGAAGTATACGATCACCCTGAGAGTGGGATATAATTATCATTATATATATATAATAATGTAGAGCAGAGGGCGAACAATAATTTGACAGTATTAAAATCTAATTTTAACAGTGTTGGGTTAATTTTCAGGCGTATATAAATACTTACTATTACCCTGTATCTCAGATTCTCTTCGGAAATCCACTGGGCAGATACATTATATGGTTGTCACAATATCTAGACGGATTTAGAAAATACTTATTTAACTGTGACTGTATGACAAAAAAATAAAACTTTGTGATCCCATATAATGTATACAAAAAAGCTAAATTAGATTGCTTTCAAATTAATACCAAAAAGGTATGAAAATTCCATCGTCACACGCTAATACACATGTACTATGTCCATCTTAAGATACATATCGATTAACTGAAGCCATATTTTATATGGTGAAGGTGGTCGTGTGGTCTAGGGCGCTGGATATAGTGCAAGGCGAATGGGTGCCGTAGTGTCTCAACGGTGTGAGTTCGAATCCCGCAGAGGGCGAACAAAAATTTGACAGTATTAAAATCTAATTTTAACAGTGTTGGGTTAATTTTCATTCGTATATAAATATTTACTATTACCCTGTATCTCAGATTCTCTTCGGAAATCCACTGGGCAGATACATTATATGGTTGTCACAATATCTAG
>JAOXYI010050141.1:0-12852 GCA_028566495.1 Lithophaga antillarum | reverse complement strand
AGCGGAGAAGCAGCAAATACCAATTTTAATGTCTTTGGTTTGACCCGGCCGGGGATTGAACCCACGACCTTCCGCACACGAGGCGAGCACGTTAACCATTATACTACCGAGGCGGTCTCAAGCCTTTTGACGAAGAGGAAATTCTAGACAAGCATAGGTTTGTTTCGCCCTCATTGGGTATAAATACTAAGGATGAAATATCCTTGTACCGGAAGTTTCCTTACAAAGAACGTTATATAGCTGGTTTTTCCAGGTGCCCCACAAAACGTCTTTCAAAAGTTTTTATTTCTATTCTTTAAGTAGTCAAAGAAGATCTTCAGAAAAACCGTAAAAAAAACTTAATCCACAAATGGTGCTAATCAGAAGTGGATTCTGAAAAACTCTACAGTATCCTTAGACTGTTTAAAATAAGCCCAATTTCATATTCTCCAGAAATGCGCAGATTTTCTAGCATTTAAACGCTTAAATTCTGTATTGAATCCTAATTTTTTTGTGATTGGTCTTAAATATTCTGAAAATGTTTTGTTACCTACATATTTTCCTTCGTTCTATTACTGAATGCCTTTCAGACCCTCCCAAGCATCGATATTTATCACATATTCTGCAATATGCTCATCAGACTGCACCAATTGCATGCTGGCTTTGAACTGAAAAAAAAACTTTTTCTGTAATGTTATGTTTATCATTCTGGAGTATTCATAAACTTAACATTATACTTTACGTTTCTTGTCTTCTTCTTTTGTCACAGCTCAATAGGTGAGAATACAACAAAAACAGAACAAGATTTACAGACTAACGTCAAGGTTGAAGTCTTATCATATATATATGACAAAAGATCAAATAGAATAGCTATAGAGACCAATCACAAGTTCTAAATTCTGCGGAATTATAAATAGATTATGGAAGAAAATGACACGAATAGTCTTCAGTTCAAAGAAAACATGTACGGGTAGAGGTTGGAGGTGCAACGGTTACAATAAATACCTAGATATCGATGATATGAAAACACGATTTCGGAACATTTTAATACAAACAAATTACAATACAGAATTTAAGGATTCAAAAACAGATATTTGTTAGTCATCATATTATCACAAGAACGTGGAAGCAGACCAGGTTGAAAACCTTAAAAATAGCAAAGGTATTTGGAAAGAATGTGTAGTGAAAATATTCTAAACAATGAAAAGAATATTAAAAAAACTGACAAATACCGTTTTATAAACTGGATATTGCGATATTGTGATGCCATGCACTGCAGTAGATATATCATTTTTATATGAAATTGAAATTGTTCTACCATGTAATAGAATAGTGCATGGATTTAAGCAGTCAAAACGTCTTAAAGATTGGTTTATTAAATAATTACGGTAGCTTTTCCATCTGGATTTCTTTTAAGGATGCATTTTCCAAATATCTATTCTTACTTCAATTTCAAGATCTAATTATGTTCTTTCGTTCTTCTGAACGAACACAATGGACCGGTGTCATCTATAATTTGTGAACATTTTTTCTTTTTCGTCTGGATACTTTCATAACCATTAGTAAGTATTTATCCTTTGATTTTGGATTCTAATATTTCTTGTATCTGATTGGTACATTGCGTCTAATATGCGCAATGGCTGACATCAATATGTCACATCGACAGTATTAATAAGCGTTTATTATGTTGTTGGTGTTTCTGTTTTGGTCCATGATAATGATCATTCCTCATATCAACTTGACGTTCCATTACGACGATAATAACACGGGCATTTTTCAAAAATTTCTTAAAAACACAGATTATGTTGTACGCTTATATACAACGCTTGCAGCACTTTTGTTCCCGCATTTGCTTTTTCGTTGATTTTCTTATGGTAATAAATTCCATATAATTACATTACCTGGGTTTAGAAAGAACAGTTGACCCTGAATTCACTTCTGCTTACGCTTTTTAATAATAAAAAACTCAGAGGCTCATGAAATATTCAGTGTTTGAGAATAAAATAATAAAACAAGATTTTACTTCAATTTCGATAATAAATCCACTATCACTTTCAATATGAACAAGCATATAGACTGCAAAACTTGGTGAAACTTTTTGGGGGGAATTTTAAAGAGACAAATGTCAGATGCATTCCTTCTAGTTTTACTTCTGGTGTACTATATATACATTTGTAGATGTAAGCTTATAACTTCCACCTGAATTTACAAGACCTTGACCTCAAGATCACACTCTTAAGAAATATATGTGGGTAAAATTTTATGTCAGAGTTCCATTTTGTTCAAAGACTGTTTTGTGGTAATGGCATGTAAACTTCTTATGGCGATAAATATTGATGATATGCACAATATCTAGCTAAATTTAGATGACTTTGAATTTCAAGGTCATACACACTTAAGAATAAATTTGAGTAGTTTTATGCAAACTATTATTTTGTTTTTATTCAAAGAAAGTCTGTGTGATATATAGTCGTGAAACTTCATACATAGATACATGGTGATGATGTGCACAGCATCCAACCATATTTTAATTATCTCGACCTTAAGGTCGATTGTTCTTAAGATATCTTTGCGTACGGTTTTTGTTTCATATTGTTCAAAGAATTTATATGATAGTCATTAAACTTCATATGTAGATACACATTAACAGCTACATTTAGATGGCTTCGATTTCAAGATCATTCTTGAAAACTGTATGTGGATACAGTTTTATTTTGGAGTTTAACTTTGTTCAAAAACTATAAATTATATAGTCAAGAATTTTATATGTAGATGCATAACGATAATCCCTCCAATATCCCGCTAAATTAAGATGATCTTGACCTTTTTTAAATAAAAGCTTGGCTTGTGAAGGCGAACTTTGTAATCGGTTATTACACCTATCTTGTAGTTCATCGTATTGAAATATAGAAAGATTAGAAAGAAGTATTGGAATATGCCAGGCATCCTTGTCCACTGTTGGAATCGGTGATTACACCTATGTTTTTCTCTGTTGTTTCTTTGGTTTGAGAAAGAGAAAACGAAGATTCATATTCAAAAACCATAGTAATAAATCAGACAGAAATTAAATCACAAAGCAGTTTCTTTTTTACCCCTCCCACTTTGTAATGTCTTATTACTATCGCTATGTATTTAAATCATCATTATCTACATATTTTCATATAATCAGTAATTATGAACTGACCGAAAGGGAAAAAGATCTATCTAAAAAAACAAATATAGATTGATTTGATAATTATATTGTATGCCTGCGTGTAATTTTCCATAAAGTGTTGTCTACTTTCTGTGAGATTACACTGAAAAACTTTGGATGTAATTAATTGCTTAAGGATACGGATTTTGACATTTTTGCACTTGCGAGAAGATACAGTTAGATAATACGTGATTCTGCTGAAGGGACACATTTGACATGATTTCATTATTTGCTTTTAGGTACAGTCGCATTCAATGCATACAAGTGCATTCTGCTTTCTTTAGTTGTATTACACGGCTTAAACGGTCGAGATGTTAGACAATTAGCTTGGCAAGTTTACTGAACCCGTATTTAGGAAGACATGCACTTGTGTAGTTCATCCGAAAGTAGTAGGTAGTGTCTTTTTTATGTTAATTTTATCCATAGGATTACATTTTTTTAAATTAAGAATTTCATTGGTTAGTATTTTCTATCTAATGCATCTTTCACTGAACACAAAGTGGATATTGACTTTTTTAAGAATCAGACAAGGATAGATACATATCAGAGGGCGGGATATCTTTAAAGGACATTTGTCAATTTTTGTTTATTAATTTGCGATAAAAATTTAATCGATGTTTAGAAAAAAATATTTCAGGAAGCCAATCCAGTTATAGATCCTTATCGGAACTCATCCACGCACAGATATGAATTATCTAAAAGGAATATAAGAAAAAATAGCTTCTGTCTAGTAAGTAACTTAAAGTATAAAACGAGAATTTTCAGTTGATTCAAAAACAGAAAGAAAACTAAAAAAGTAAGGATGCAATTGCAATTAGTATGAAGAGCTATATAGATCTATTTAAATTTGATTACTATGGGAATAACAACGACAGATAGGCATTTGTTCACTGAACAGTCGAGAAATAGATGGATAGTTTTAAAACTCTGAACCTGTAAGCACGAAGGGTTTGATTTCAATGCTATTTAATGAACATAAATATTCATCTAAATTCTTTATCCGTCTTACAAACCGTCAAAATTCTAAAACTACATAAATAATACATTTAGAAATACCTTTCCTCCTTTAGGGTACCAATCAAAACAGGTGTTCACAAAATATGACTCTATCCGTTATCACATATTGAAATTGTTCGTTGTGTTACAATCAGGGGCTCCAACCACACATCTCTTTAGTTTCACTTGACTGACGCGGGGGATAGAATAAATTATATTTCAGTCAATTTGACCTACCTCAGGTCGACATATGAAGAGTCAGCTTAATGAAAGTCAGAGTAACTAAAATGGATTGGTTTCTTGGGATTTGTTGCACCTTTAACAATATTTAAGCCATATTGTGATTGCCAGACTTACTAAGAAGGTGGAGTAATTCTCGATCTTGTGTAGGCATTTGCAAATCTTAACGCATGAAAAGGGTCAAGTAGGGAACAAACGCACGAAAGTGGTATTAGGCTAGTGGTCGTAAGTCATCGGCCTTGGCCACTTTGTCATCCAAGGCCCCGTAACTTAAAATACCTTTTGTCTTGTAATTTTGAACCCCTCAGTGCCTGTACTTAAAACACCTTGAATAACAATGATAAACTCATACATAAGTTTGTAACATTATTTATTGCCTTATTGATATCAATTCTTGAAATAACTCTACAAATGAATAACAGCAAATATTTACGTTCAAAAAACAAAACTTACTGAAATGTCACACTTTTTACAAGGCGCGAGGTCGCTTCTTATTAAAATGAAATGTGCTGTCAGAATGACATCAGAGTTCGCCCACTTAACATATTGACAATACATGGCACTGATGAAGTTTCCTTTCTCCGAAACGGTTAAAACTCGGTTCAATATACCATAATGAAGCTTGTCGGTATGATTCACGTGAATTGTGAGTTTTAAGTACAGGAATTGTTTTCACTGAGCGCTTAACGCTCGATAGATCAATGTTTTTCGTCACTGCATTTGGTTTAACACAAGTTAAACAATGTCTGAAAAAATTAATTCTGGATATATATACATATATATATAACCTGAACGCAAGTATTCTTGAATAAAAATGATACATTATTTTTCTTTACGACAGATATTTTGGCTTTTATTACAAGTTTTAAGATCGTTTAATAAAGGAAATCTTATGTCAAATGACTTAAAAGTATTTGATCTTGGACTTTGCTCCATTACAACAAATACGTTCGATGAGAGAAAAGTTCGAATAATCTAACTGTTTGCAACTACGTCTTCAGAAAGGTTAGAACAAGGTCCCATATACTATAATAGAGCAAACCTATACAAATCAATATCTGAATAGAGTGAATTCGTTCAAAATCTTGATCTTTACACATTTTCAACTTAATAATGCATCTATTGTATTTGAAGAATCGTTTAACAAAGGAAATAAACAAAACATTTACGTGGATGAAAAACTATGTCAATGAATTGGAATATTGCTCCATTACACCATATACTTCCGAATCGGAGCCTCAAAGAGACAATGGCTACGTTATCGTATTTTCGTATTGTATTTAGTGAAGTATAAGTAAGTGAAAAATGATGAAAATTTGAACGAAAATAATTGACTTAATCCATGATTTGTTAATAGCAATAATGATACTTTAATATCAGTCCTAAAGGCCAATATGCTTATCAGAAACTTTGCCTTAAAAACTCGAAAACCAAATAAAGTGAAAAACAATGAAAATTTCATTACAAGTACCAAAAAATTTCGTTTAAATAAGTTTGCAATCAAAATAGTCAATTTATTAGTACTACTTCATTTGAGAAGTAAGAACCAGTTCATACGAAAACTAGTATTTGTTGTAAAATTGACTAAAATCCAAATAAGAGGAAAAAGATGAATATTTCCGGAAAATATATCGAATGTTTTTTAAATAAGTCTGTGGTCTGCTAATGACAATGAAACAATTTAGAAGCTAGAGAAGGTCTACATATAAGGTAGTCCAAACACCGAAGTGGGACGCCGAACCGACGACATAATTCTTCTCCTTCCCCACTCTTAGAGTGGGCGAAGTGGGACGCCGAACCGACGACATAATTCTTCTCCTTCCCCACTCTTAGAGTGGGTGAGTTAAAAGACGTGATTGGCCACTTTTTTTTAGCAGATGAATTTATAAATAAAAAGACACACATTAAATGCTTAGAATTACATATTAGTGGACTTTTGTAAACTTAAAAGTTCGAACTTTAAACTTATATAGTGTCTATCAATAAACGAGCTATTCTATTTCTACCTCAAAATTCACTGAAAAGACTTTCTTTCAGACTGGTCTTAATTATAAGAAAAGTTAACATTTTCAGTTTCATTCAGTGTCACTTAAAAACACTGAACCCGCTATACTTTTGATTGTTGCTACTTTTTTTCCGACAGGCGGTACATTAAAAGTGACAATGTTAAGCTATATTTTTCAGGAGAAACGAAATGGGAATCAACAATTTTGTTACATATAAATGAACATGTAGCACTTTATACGAAGAATTATTAACAATTTGACTACTAAACATGTTAACATGTTCGATCATTTCACCACACAAGAAAAACGCAGTAGTTCGGGAATACATGCATGGACAGGGTCACTCTGTATAAATATAACTGAAAAGAGTAACAGAATCGCCCGTGGCTATATGTGAACCAATCATCTTATACTGTATTCAAACATCTGGTATCAGACGGGTTTTATTGGAAAACTGTTATATAAAATGTATCGAAAAGGAACCCGAAAGATGTCAAAGAGTAGTTAGGCCTTTAGGTCGTCATCACGCAATTCATTTGCTAGTTAATACAACTTTTTATCTAGCTAAATCTTCAGCTTGTCCAAAAATGACTGAAATGACCGCAAATAAACCGAATAGACATGAAACAACTCGGAACACAACAAAACTCCAATGATAATTTTTAAATTATAGAAACGCAAACATAAGACATCATAGTACATGTAATTCAAAATACAATAGTAAGCCTTTTTAACAAAGGCATTAAACAGTGTGCTTCGAAAACAAAACGTTTTTCGAGTAAGATAAACATACCTTAACGTTGGAATCCTTATCACAGCACTGAATCGCTTGTCCATTTTCAATTGCACCATATTTTTCTTTAATTCCAGAGTCTTCTAATTGGTGTGTCTTTTCATTAATATTGCGGTCTTTAGCTCGTGTGTTGTTCATATTTCTTGCTTACCACCTTTGATAATAGTAAATGCAATTCATCAACTTTAATCTTTTTTCTTTATTCCTCCCACGTTTGACCAATGTCATTTGATTTGTCCAGCAGGAATACAATGACGTCTTTTAATAACTGTCAATGATTGAAGGCAATGCATATCACGGTTAGATTATTGTGAAAAATGAAAATAATGAAAAATTATGATTGTATTGATAAGACTGATATATATGTATATACCTAACTGACCTGAGTATAGGAGTGTATTATGTAGTATGTTCTGTCCTCGGTCAGACAGTTAATTATTCTAAAATCATTGCATCAGTCTTATATAAACAGGTATTCCATTAAACATCTTTTCATTTATGTTATTTACAGTTTTAAGCTATACTGTTTCGAAACTTCAACTCTTTATAAGACAAAAGGATGAACCAAACACAAGCAGGTCTACGTAATTATGATTACAAAAACGTAAATTTCTCCGTATAACGACTTTGAAATCACAATGATTTCAATGTAATGTTATGTTACCTACTTTCTCTGATTAAGATGTATATATGTCAGCACATATCTACCGGCAAAAAATTATTCGTCACCTCTTCACTGATCATATGTAGGTTTGTTCGGACAAATATTTGAACAAAAACTCTTTTTTTTTCGTCGCTATTATTGTTGAGTTATTTTTTCCATTAAAATGAATTTTACGCATTTGCTTCCAACAGATTAACACACGAAATAATTCCACATTTTGCAACAAGACATTTTTACATATTATATATACATGCAGTATAGACCATGTCAGGCACTGATATCCTGTGTATTCCTTGAAACTGACCTTGCGTGATGGGGGACTTTGTGTTAAGTCCATATTACAGCTGATAATTTATTCTACCCAGCATTTATGACTCATTAAAATCCTTTCTCACAGCAATACTGTTGTCAGATAAATCCAAACAGTTCAAATACGTTGCGATCACTTTCACAAGTCTTTATCAAAGACAGATTCAGTTTGATTACAGATGTAAAAGTAAACTTTGGTTGGTGAATAGTGTCTTTAGTTTAAATCTGGAAATATGTGTTATTGGGTTCCATTTCTATGTGTTCATGGGTAGCATTTGTGGTACTGAAACAAATTCTTTATTTTTATTTTTAAATTTTCCTAATCATGCATCAGATTTATCATTGCGAATTTCCATTTCATAAAGAGTTCGCATTAAGAACCAAACTTTTATGAAAGGGAAGGATACGCTGGGTCTCACATTTCCCAACATAAACAAGGTTCCCCCCAAGTGGCCCAAATCATCGCAGAAGTTAATGTTCAGGTATGTCGCCGCTACCATCGCAACCTAACTTTTTTCGGGTGGAAAAAGAGGGCTAAAATTCGTATTTTCATTCAGATTTCTCACTCTTTATTATTATATTTCATACACTGTTTTGCATTACAGTAAAGGCAATAAAATAACTAAACTAGAGGCTCACCTGAGTCTGTATCGCTCACCTGGTTATAGACTGATCCACCTGTGGTGACGGCCATCTTGAACTTCCGACTGGCATGAAAATTACAAACTTGGCAGAGGACCATCTAATGATCATTAACGAACAGTTTCGGTTTAATTGTCTCCGTTGTTTCTGAGAAGAAGATTTTCAACTGTTTTTCCCAAGGGTCCTATGTTAAACTATGCCCTGTGCTGATGGCCTTCTTGGACTTCCAATAGGCATGAAAATTACAAACTTGGTACAGGACCATCCAATGCTTATTCATCAACAATTTTGGTTTAACTGACTCTGTTGTTTTTGAGAAGAAGCTCTTTGAATGCTTTTCTCATAGGGTCCTATGATAAACTACGTCCTACAGTGGTGGCCATCTTGGATCTGCAATTGACAAGATCTAATGATCATTTGTCAACAGTTTTGGTTTAACTGTCTTCATAGTTTCTGTGAAAAAGATCTCTGAATGCTTTTCCCATAGGGTCCTATGTTAAACTATGTCCTGTGGTTGCAGCCATCTTGGACCTCCCATTGGCATTAAAATTATAAAGTTGGTAGAGGACCATCAAATGATCATTCATGAATGGTTTCGGTTTAATAGTCTCCATTGTTTCTTAGAGGAAAATTTTCGAGTGTTTTTTCCCATATGGTCCTATGATAAACTATGTCATACGGTGGCAGCCATCTTGGATTTTCCATTGGCATGAAAATAGCAAATTTGGTAGACGACCATCCAATTGTCATTCATGAAAAGTTCTGGTTTAATTGTCTTTATAGTTTACAAGAAGAAAATCTCGGAATGTTTTTCCCATAGGGTCCTATGTTAAACTATGTCCTGCACTGGCAGCCATCTTGGACTTCTGATCGACATGAAAATTACATACTTAATAGAGGACCATCCAGTGATCATTCATGAATGGTTTCGATTTAATTGTCTCCTTTGTTTCTGAGAAAAAGATTTTGGACTGTTTTTCTCATAGGGCCCTATGTTAAACTATGTCCTGCTGTGGCAGCCATCTTGGACTTCCGATCTGCAGGAGAATTAAAAACGTGGTAGAGGACCATCCAATGATCATTCATATCCAGTTATAATTCCACTGGCCATGCAGTTTTGGTTTAATTGTCACAGTTGTTTCTGAGAAGAAGATCTTTGATTGTTTTCCCCATAGGGTCCTATGTTAAACTATGTCCCACGGAAGTGGCCATCTTGGATTTCCGACCGGCATGAAAATTATAAACTTGGTAGAGGACAATCCAAGGAACATTCATATCCAGTTATAATTCCATTGGCCATGTAGTTTCTGACAAGAAGATCTTTGAAATTTTAGCCAATCAGAATACATAATCAGCCCAGGTGGCCATCTTGAATTTCTGATCAGTCTTAAAATTACAAACTTTGTAGAGGACCATTAATGAAACATTCCTGCCAAGTTTGGTTCCATTTGGCAAAGTGGCTTCAGAGAAGAAGACTGAAATGTGAAAAGCTAATGCAGGACTATGGACGAGGATGATGGACGACAAGTAAGCAAAGGGTTATGTGAGCTAAAATGCAATCCAATATCAGTGGTCAAATTACACCTGTATCAGCATTGAATAGATTACCTTAGCTGGATTGCTTCAATTCTTCTATGAGTCGACATTGAACGCATTAAAATTCCACATACGGAAAGATTAAGGCATATTCCACCCATCAAGAAGAAAGCTCCCATAAATCCATAGTGATTAAATAATAGTTCAATAATTGGTGGAAGGACAAATGTACCAAATCCAACACCAGATGTCGCTATGCCGACTGCCTTGCCTCGCTTTTTATGGAAATAAAAACCAACGATTACTACAGCTGGACAATAAGCAAAGGATCTTCCTATACCTAAAACAGAAAGAAAAAAATAATGACGTATGTACAGCATATTTGCTCTGAGTCTTGTCCACTGAAAAAAAAATCTGGATTTATGACCCTTGTCTTGCATCAGATATACCGCTGATAATTGATAATTTGGATTATCAGAAATTATATCTTGACATCCCACGAAAACTAAGCCAGGAAAACTTTATTAGCATTTTTCTTTTTACTCAGATACTAGTATCAATCTTCATATCACCTTAACATAATGCCTTAATGATTCATAGGAAAATCTTGTTACAAAATAAACCAATATAATAGAACCTGTCTTGACAGACCACCCTCTTTTGGGAGACCACTTCAAGATGTCATTGCTTTTAACTATCAATATCAAGTTGACCCCTTTTGAGAGACCACCTTTGTTAAGGGAACTATTCTCTTGGTAGAAGGGGTGGCCTTTCAAGACAGATTTTACTATACTATGGTAGAATTGTCTTTGTACAATTATTTATCTTACATACAAAACACTTTTTGTGATTTATCATTTTGTATAAAATAAGGATGGGTATTGGCAGCCAAGTGATCAAATAAATTCAACAGTTTCACCTGTACAGATCACAATCCTCTTGCCTTTTCAGAAGTTTGATTGGCTAATTGAATGCCAGAATGGGTCTAAATGCCACCTTCAATTTTTCCGTGTTATATCATGTGACCAGTTTTATTGGTGGAGGAAGTCAGAATATCCAGTAAGAATTGTGACCTTGGGCAAGTTACAGGTGAACTTTATCACACAAGATATGGGTGGAACGCAACTTGTTCTTGCTACTGCCAAAAATTCAGAATTCTTGTGAAAGCAATTTGAGAATGTTTTCCAACATTACAATTTTATGTTTTTCAAAATTTGTATGAATGCAAAGCAAGAATGAGAAAACACTGGACTCAGAATTCTGAGTATGGAAATTCTGCATATGTAGTACGACCTTCTAAATCAAAGAACTGTGACAACTGAAGGAAGGGGAGATTACCCATAAAACTGGTTCCCCACCACTTCATAGTACATGTACCTGTACCAGGACAGAACTCATCTCCCTGCTATTTCCTCATGTTTTGTCTTTGTCTTTTGTTGTTTTTGATGTGGGGTGGTAGGGCAATTTGTTGTTATGTGCATCATTATTGACCTTTCCTGTTATTATTTTCTTAATAATTTTAGAGAAAAAGTGGACATGACAAACTGTGGACATTACAGTTAAAATGTACGTATAAACTTACCACCAAGAACTCCAAAGCTGAAGAACAGGAAGTATAAATCTGGTGAAAATCCAGAAATAACCATTGATAAACAGGTTACAATACCTGCCCACATAACTACTGATCTACAGGAAAATCTGTGACTTAGAGCTGATGTGAGTGGACCTGAAAATAAATTGATATACAAGTGATAATGCTACCCCATATTAGTACTTACCTGCAGGAAAATTTAATACTTAAAACTGGCCTGAAATACTGATGTATAATAATTAATCACATGACCATTACCTTGCATGAACATATGTGACTTAGAGCTGATAACTTGAAAAAGATTTGGAAAATTAGGCATAATATATGTAGTAATATTTATCCATTAATATGTGACATACAAAACCAAATAAGAAACCTGACTGAAGACAATGTTCTACAAGATACAATGTTTTACAGTCAAATTATGATCAGTTGGTGTTAGTATGCTTGAGACATGACTACCTTTTATTTCTATCTTACCTCACATCAGCCTGACATCAGAAACTAAAGCACACAACCAAACAGTGCCTGTTGTTTCCCAGATCTTACCTAACATTAAACTGATACCAGACACTAAAGCACACAACCAAGCAGTGACTACTGTTGTCTTGTGGAAAGTTACCTAACACCAACCTGATACAAGAGACTAAAGCACACAACCAAATGGTGACAGCTGCTGCCTCATGGAATCTTACCTAACATCAGTCTTATACTAGTAGCTAAAGCACACAACCAAGCAGTGATAGCTGATGTCTCATGGAATCTTACCTAACATCAGTCTTATACTAGTAGCTAAAGCACACAACCAAGCAGTGATAGCTGATGTCTCATGGAATCTTACCTAACATCAGTCTTATACTAGTAGCTAAAGCACACAACCAAGCAGTGATAGCTGATGTCTCA
>JAOXYI010050036.1:0-12852 GCA_028566495.1 Lithophaga antillarum | reverse complement strand
GACAAAAAATATTTGAGCCCTTGGGTGTGAGATAGCCTTGTCTCGCCCTCATAAGGGTGAAAGATACTATATGTCTTCCTGTGAGACACCAGTCATTGACTTGACTGTCAGATTCTAGTCCGTGATACTGTCAGATTGCATTGTCTTCATATGAACATCAGTCAGTGATGTAAAATTGCAGTGTCTTCTTGTGAGACATCAGTCAGTTACATGATTTCTTTACTGTCAGATTGCAGTGTCCTTCTGTAAGACAGATAGTGACTTTACTGTCTGATTGCAGCATTTTCTTACAGATACATGACTTAAATTACAGTTTGTATTTGACTGTGATTGTGTAAAATTTTCAGACTGGTAAACTTTCCAAACAGAATTGATCATACAGTAGAATATTGTACATTGACTACCATCAGAATGTTTAGTTTTGGTGACATTTTGAACTGCATTTACAATGCTGTAATGATTTTAATAATGTACATTTATGGCTTTCATTTAAAATAGATATGTATAGTTATTTCATATCAGTAATCAAAACAAAATTTCATTGCCAGGTGTTAACTGACATCATATGGTATTTATAGTATCTGATTGAGTCAGCTGTAAATCTGATAGCGGTTCATCTCGTACAGCCATCTTAATCTTAATTCAAACAGTTATCATAATACGCTTTGTTAATACACTTTACCAATCCTTCTGTAAAAATTATTTGTTAAGGTTTCCACGCACCTACCCAAGGTCAAGGGGGTGATAATAAACCCCAGTAATCCATCCCTCAAAATCAGGTAAGAAATCTTAACAAATGATTGTTAAACTGATCTTATTCTTTATGTCCATCCTGCAGTGAGCTACACTTCTGATGCCACTTAAATTGTTGACATGGATGAAAAAATCAATCTTTACATTTTGTATTGTAAGAGTACCTTTTTATTAGCTTATCTGACAAAAAGAGTCATACGAGCTATTTCCATCACTTGGCATTCATCATTATCCGCCATTAGCCTTTTCACATTTCAATCTTCTTCTTCAGAATCACAAGGAGAATTGAAAACAAACTTGGCAGAAATGTTCCTTGGAAGATTTTGACTAAGTGCTCTTACTTTTCAAGGCAGTGGAAATTTGAGATGGCTGCAGGCGCCATAATTGGCTCTGATTGGCTGAAATTTCCTAAAAAATCTTCATGTCAGGAACTACAAGGCAGATTGAAATGAATGTTGTTATGAATGATCCTTGCAAGATCCTGTCCAAGTATTGTTACTTTTCCGACCGAGCGAAAATCCAAGATGGCTACCAATGGGGATATACTTTAGCATAGGACCCGGCAGGAAACATGTTAAAACAATCTTATCCTTCAGAACCACTGGGCCAAATGAAACTGAACTCGAAATGTGGCTTGGAAGTCCCGACAACTGTTGTTAATTTCGGGGCATTTGAAATCTAAGTGGCTGCCAGGCGCCATAAAAAGGCTCTGACTGGATGAAATTTAAAAGATCTTTTTGTCTGAAACTACAGGATAGATTGAAAACTTGTCATGAATAATCCTTGAGAGGTCCCGATCAAGTGTTATTATTCTATAGACTGATTGAAAATCCAAAATGGCCGCCACCAGAGCTACAGGAAATGCGCTACAAAATCTTCCTCTTCAGATCACATGGCTAAATGAAACCAAACTCGAGAGAAATGTTGCTTGGCAGTTGTTAATTATCGAGGGATTTGGAAATCAATATCAAAATTATTTTGTTAGACATTACAGTACAGATTGAAATGAAAGTTGTCCAGGATAATTCTTGCAAGCTCTGACCAATTGTTACTTTCTTGACCGATTGAAAATCCAAGATGGCCGTCAACAGGGGAATAGTTTAATACAGAATCCTATGGGAATTGTGTTAAAACATTTTCTTCATCAAGACTATTGAACTAAATAAAACCAAACAGCAGAAAAGTTGCTTGAAAAGTTCTGACCAAGTGTTATTACTTTTCGGAAAGTTGGCAATCTAAGATGTATGCCAAGGGCCATAATGAACTCTGATTGGTTTAAATAGTTTTGTTATTAGAAACAACAAAGGAGATTAAAATGAATTACGTCATGAATGATCATTGCAAGGTCCAGAACAAGTGCTGTTACTTTTTGGACTGATCGAAAATTCAAGATAGCCGCCACTGGGAGTATATGTTAACATAAAACCCCATTGGAAATTTGCGTAAAAAGTCTTCTTTATTAGTAGAGCTGAATAATTAAACTTTGCAGCAAGGTTGCTTGGACGTTCCTAACAAAGTGTTGTTACTTTTCGTATTGGTTTGAAATCCAGGATGGCTGTAGGGGACCATAATTGATTTCTGATTCGTTGAAATATCTTCTTGTCAAAAATTACAGGGCAGATTTGAATTGAACTTCGATGAATAATCATTGCGAGGTCTTAAACAAGTGTTTTTATTTTTGGACTGATATAAAGTCTAAAATGGCCTCCACTATGGGTCATAGTTTAACACATGACTCTATGGGAAATTTTTTAAAAAAATCTTCTTCGTCAGAACCATCGGGCTAAATAAAACTAAACTTAGCAGAAATGTTACTTTGAAGAAGGTCCAGACCAAGTATTGTTACTATGGATGCTACCTGGGGACAAATGTAGATCTTTGAATTCTATTAATCTATTTTGGACCTCTTTAAGGCCAGATGAGAGACACAGGGTCAGATAACTCTCTAGTTAAAAAAAAGACCCAAAGTTATACTCAATTTACACTAGACTTGCTTGGAGGCCCCCTTTATGGTATATTTCTAGAAATCTGCTTTTCTATTTCAGTTTCCATATTTCGTTGTTGAGCGCGATATCAATATCCCATTGTGTGACATTTCTATTAACATTAACTTCTATGACTCGTTTTATTAATCCAAACATTCCCTTAAGCTGGCTCGTGACCACTGGCCTAACACCGCTGTCGTAGAATCGAGTCATTCTCTTGTCCCGGGCCATGTTATAAGGTTTTCCAGACAATTACAGCAGGTCGAGGGTTTCACCGTTCAAGAGAATACCTGTCCAGGCTTTCCTTTCCAATAAGTCTGGTAGTCATAGTATAGCTGAAAAACTGCTGAAAATGACGATAAACACCAACGACCAACCACGTCCCTTACTAAGTGTTTTACATACATTCGAAGCATTTATATATATCATCTGATTGGTATATCATCACTCACAAACAAACCAAAATTATAATTGTAACTGTAATTCATTATCCAACACAATAAAGAAATAAAAGGATATTCAAATTAAGTTCTAAGTTTAAGGATACAAGTTCTAAAATATTTTCGCTAAAAGAAATAATATCTACATGTATTCTCTTAAAATATAATAGCAACCATATCATCATTTCATGGAAGTGTGATAACCTGTTAGCATTTACGGTAAGAAAGTAAGCGAAGTTGAGTCACGCGTCAGTTTACCAGTGGTAAATTATTTATCTGAAAATACCGCTTTAACTGTCCACAGCCTATATTTAATACCGTTTATAAAACCGAGTATAGTTCTGTCCACAGCCTATATTTAATACTGTTAATAAAACCGAGTATAGTTCTGTGTACCTTCTTAATATATATCATAAACATACCTACTGATCTATATTTAATCTTTGTTTATTGTTTTAAATATGAAACAACTTGCCAATGAATGACTATAAACTATTTTTATACTTCAGTTATTTCATAAAAATGTACACTTTAAACTTTTTTCTATTCATCAAAATCATCTAATTATGTACACAGACCAGTCGATTTTGCCACACATAAAACATGTAGATAAAAAGCATATGAACATCTTACGACTTTTAAGTAAGCACTTATATAAGATCAGGGTCCTCGGTGGCCGAGCAGTCTAGGAATCTGGCCACTTTGACCTATACTGATCAATGTAGCTATTACATATAAGATGTGAGTCGCGTCTAACCTTTACTCATTTGCAAAAACAACGATGTTCTTGACACGTATCCTGTGTGATAAATTTGACCAGTTAGTTTGTGAAGGTTGTGTATCTCTTCAATTACTGCTTCATCCTGGTCGACAAGATAGAGTTTAAAAAAACCTGCGTTAGACCCTATCCAGTAAAATGAACTCATAGGATCATATCAAAAAATTCATATGAGATTCATATCTTCTGAAATTTTCATACGAGAGGATATTTATATAAAGGTAGTGCATCAGAATATCGAATCATTTTCATAATAGAGGATATTCATGTGACAGTTATACGAAAATAAATTCCGAGATGACAGCATGAGTTGATTCACCAATATAAATTAAAGATGACAAACAAATTTGTAACATGATTTTCATTTGAAACGTGTTATCCTACAAATATCATACAAACTCTTATGAGATTCATTTAATCATCATATCATGTACTTATATTATCTAATACGAAAACGTTTATGTGAAAATTTCATGATTCTCAAGTGATTTTCATGTTTTCATGTTTTGCAAAATTGATTGTCTTTCCGAAGAAAAATTCTGCAGTGTTTACAAGGTGGATATTGACACGAAATAAGACTGCTGAACAAATATATTTTTGTTATATTTCTTAGTTACCTTAAAGGGTCAATTTATTTCTAGCCGGGGGCTTTCCAAAGGAAAAATCTGGTTAATGGTTTGGTGATGTCTGTCGGGCGGGTTTGCGGGCGGGCGTCCTCCTAATGTTAACTGTCTGGGGTAACCTGTATTTCGGCTGCTGCTTAACATATCTTAATTGAATTTAAGGATTATTTTATTTATCATAAAATACTAAAATTCCTAAACTTTTCCCATTCTACACTATCAAAGATGGTTGCCAATACTGTGCTAACTTTCTAGGGAAACCTGTATCTGTAAATGTAAAATTTGGGGAATGTAGTGGTATTCATTTGTGAGCTATGCTGACAGTTAGCCCTGTAATTTATGGACATTACGTCTTCCTACCTCTCTGCTAATATAACAACAGCCAATTTTTACTACCAAGTTTGCTGTCCTTTAGACAGCTGAATTTTCTTGTTTATATTATTTATGCAGTGACATTATTGACAGATGTGTAAAAGTCAAATATAATAATTTGATTTCAATATAAAAATATGGAATTACCCATCATACATGTAGACGTCATTACTTTCGATATTCCTGCTGTTTGCTTCAAACTTTCAAGTTTTCTTTCGTAACACACTGTTAACTTCCTTTAAAAGAGAAAATTCCTTTTTTGGCAGGTATATTTCAGCGGAAGTTTTACCCCTTCTTTCATATATAATATAATCTTGTGTTTTGTATATTCTATACATCTCCATTAATACAATGCACCGTTTTCTCCCCAAAGTAAAGCACCACTAAAAACGTGGTTCGATTTTCTCATATAACAATACTATTGTGCTGGAAAAGAGACCATAAATATTCCTAATCACACTTGCTAGTCTTGTATTTAAAAAATTGGATAGTGTAAATATGTATTTTCATCGCCATGAAGTGTTCTACTGGATATTTTGTTGTTTTTGTAATCACAACATTCACTTGCTTATTTCGTCGGGCAAGGTGAATAGCAGTTTTAAGACAGAAGATTAAAATACAAAAAATAAGGACGAAAGATGAACGATAAGCTCTGGTATGACTTCACAATGTTTTGGGTCATGCAGGAAGCAATGATCAAGATCTCGGTAAATACGAAAAAATATTTCGAAAAATTGTAAAATTTTCAGGTTAAAGACTGCTACAAAGTTTATTTAATTTTATAGACGAGTTTTTCATAACTTGTAGTAATTTCGGAAATCCAAATTTCTGTTCAAATAGCATTAAGATCAGGTTAATTGCCAACCGCATCATCCCATACACTTTAAATATGTTGCAGGGAATTCTAATTACATCTGTGCACTTGTAATTAGAAATTCACTTGCAAGTTACATTCAAAGATCATGGCCGACATGCGTGGTCTATCTTTAAATATTACATAGTATTAAGTATCTATATTTAAGGTCAGTTGTGAAATACAAAGCTGTTTAACCTTCGGTATACCAACTTGTTGTAGATGCACGCGTGTCGAATATTTCCTATTAACTGGTCAAAATAAACTTGATTATTGTTTCACAGAACTTATTATTGAAAACTAGAACTGTCCTCAAGGTGGGACTAATACTCCCCCGTTGGGTGTTTTTGTGACCTTCAACATTAATCGGGTGATGTCAAAATTGGAAATATAAATATTCCTTGGCCTTGACCTTGCGAGCATGGTCATTTCTACTGTTCAGATACATCATTTGATGGTGGTTAATATCTGTACACAGTATCAAATAAGTTAATAACCTTTAAATACCATCTGTGACCTTGACTTTGGTAGCATTGCCATAGGGTTCGTTCATGACAAATCATCTTATAGTGATTGATATTTGTCCAAAGTATTTAAAAAATCCTTCATTTGGTTCGAAAGTTACAAAGCGGACGCGAATTGAGTCTAAGACATATAGCATTACACATCTTGATAGACTTTTAGTATATCTGTGACCTTGACATGAGTGACATGGCCACGAGGGTTGCCCATGACACATTGGCTTATAGTTGTTAACATTTATGCAAAGTATCATTAAAATCCTTCACTTGGTCCAAATGTTATAGAGCAAACACGAATTGTGTCTAAGAAGACATAGCATACATATCTTAATAAACTTTAAGTACCATCTGTGACACTGAACTTGCAGACACAGCCACGAGGGTTGTTTATGACACATCTTCTTATAGTTGTTAACATTTCTACAAAGTATCATTAATATCCTTCATTTGGTTCAAAAGTTACAGAGTGGACACAAATAAGGTCTAAGACAAATATCATACACATCTTAATAACCTTTAAGTACCATCTGTGATCTTGACCTTGGTGGCACAGCCATGAGGGTTGTTCATGACACATCATCTTATAGTTGTTAACATTTATGCAACGTATCATTAGTATCCTTCATTTGGTTCAAAAGTTACAGAGCGGACACAAATTGTGTATGAGATATATAGATACACATCCTGATAACCTTTACCATTTGTCATCTTCACCTCGGTGGCACAGCTATGGGGTTTGTTCATTATATATCGACATATGGTGGTTAACATTTGTGCACAGTATTTATAAAATCCTTCATTTGGTTCAAACACGAAATGTATACAGACGACGCAGCAGAAGCCGATGCCGACGACGCAGGCTCCGTCGCATTAAAACCAGTATACCCCTTTACAACGTCGTTGCGGGAGGGGAGATAAAAACTGTTAAAATTGTTACGTTTATTAAAATTAGGGTTTATTTCCCTCTTGAAAAGGTATCTTTAAATGGTTTTGGTTCTATTTTTAGATGATTTGGTTTGTTTTGTTTTGTTTTTCTTTTCAACATGTGACTTTCTTTGGATTTCCAAAGTTTCGGCTGTGAGCACTACTGATAAGACATCATTTATTGAAATGAACAGACAGTGCTTAACGTTTGTCTCTTGTGATAATTTAGAAATATAACATTTTGAATTTTCTGTAACACCCAAATATTTCGAAAGATAGATTTTCTTAAAAATGCGAAACATCTTATTCCTTTACACCTTTTGTATGATTTCAGTGTTTCATTTTTCCAAAAGGCAAAAACTGTAATGACTTGCTCTATAAGATTTCCGCATTAACCCACTACAATTCATCAAATTCTTGTAGCATATTGTACCGTCATCTGTCAATTCATCACTGACTTTTGTACAGTCCTTAAACCGCTTAACATTCCCATTCACACGGACACGGTCCACACGGTACACGGACACGGTTTACACATTACACAGACACGGTTCATACGGTACACGTACACGGTCCACACGGTGCATGGACACGGTTCACACGGTAAACGTTTAGAACACGGTCTGTGGTACACGTTACAGGCAACAACTTTCCAATTGAACCAGAAACATTGGATTTTTAATGCTATATAAAATTAACGAAACGTGAAAATACGAACTATATAATTTTCCTCTGTTTGGTTTATTTTAAAAAGATATAAATATCGCCGTTTTCAACTTACTGTAAAACATCTTACATCTATTAGAATTATCACATTTTGATATGACTTAAACGAAATTTGTTGATATTTCACTAAAGGTGTTCGAACAATGAATTTATTGAAAAACACCTTGACAAATTCGAATGAAATTAAAAAAAAATATATATATTATAAAATTTAAAATTTGCCCCTTTTATCCCTTATATCTTGAAAGCAGCAAGATGTGCATAAAATTTATTGCATTCTACTGAAAGGGCTGTAAGCAAGAAAGTCAATGAAAAAACTGCACTAAAATCAGTTATATAATTAAAAAAATGTCTTGACGAAAAAATTGAAAATTAGTCACATTGAAACTTGTATCTCGGAAGCGGTAAGACTTGCACATTGAACTTGATTTGATCTATCACTGAAGGGCTTGAGAAACAACTGCTTCAAAATCTATTAAAAACACAAAATTCTTATTGAAAATTGATATTAGACCCTTTCGACCCCTTCTTGCCGAAGACGGTAAGACTTAAGTAAAATCAAACTGCCTCTAAAAGATCTTTTTCTTCCGGGAATAATTTATATAATGCATAAAATCCACAACAACCAATATTTATTTCGTTGAGTAGGATGAAAATAGAAAACGTGTTAGCTTTTCGCGACTACGACAATAACCCACTTTCTGAAAAACTGTATAATCAGTAAAACTTGGTACTTTTACAGCAGCACACAGTGGGCTTTGAATCTTGGGTCTGATTCGATAAAATATGAAAAAAAAGTTTTATTTGATTTTTTCCTACAATCATGAAACCTTAGTTCTACTATCGATCTGTTATATGGATGTTTTCTGTTGTAGCAACGTAATAACACAAACTGAACGTAATGGAATATTTTTAGCAGGGAGACAATATTCCTTATCTTGGAAATGTTAACAACAATTTAAAATTAAAAAACGGCAAAAATTCGCAATTCAAAATATAATTTATTTATAAAGGCCAATTTTTAATTGTTCACAAGAATTTCAATCATAAACAATATGATCGGGTCATTTTAGAAATTAAATAGTACATACATCATCGAGGGAATTTTGACTTCAGATGACATCTTTGCACTTATGTTAAGAAATCCGGTTATAGTTATAATCAAAGATTAATATTTCCCATTCATATTTTTACGTGAATGAATGTGAACCAAAATAATTTACATGTAGATATCACTTTAACTGCCCAGTAGCTATTATTAAAAATGGCTACTAAAGTATAAAGCGTACTTTCTTCCTAGTCTTACATATCCTACTGACCTATATTGTCGTCAAAGTTTAAATCCTGTAACCACTAATTGATCGACGCTTGTTGATAATCTTGATAATCCCATATTATACACACACATATATATGTATATAGTTTTAAATAACTGTATTCATAGGAAAAACTCTAAAAATCACAATAAATAAAAATGTGAAACATGCCCCCAATACACACACACACACACACACACACACACACACACACACACACACACACACACACATATATATGCCCCCAATAACAAATTAACTATGTAATAAGAAAATGTGAAGAATAATCCCTCTTTTTCGAAAGGAAAGCATTTTGTTAAAAAGTATGAGAATTTTGATGTACAGTTCACACACTGTAAGGACAAGTGTTATGTTTACAGAGTGAATACAGTTATTTTATTCTGTACAGTGTACAGGAAAAAAGCAGAACTATGGGGTTGTATGCTGGTATTTTAATTGGTTGACAATAGTGGCAAGATTAAAAGCTGTCGATATCTATGACAAGTGCATGGTAAAACGCAAAAACACGTCAATCAAAGAAAAAAAAATCTAGCGTAGATGAAAAGTAGAATTGACATCAACGTACGCATATACGATTGATATACGGTTATTTATGAGATCACCCACTTTATACTAGCATTGTATATGTCAGGTCTGGAAGTCATCTAAATCTGGTAATTGGTTTATACTGTTAAAACATCCATCTTTATATGGGTTTTCTCAATTATGAATATTTAAAAATACCCCATTGATAAACGTCTTCTATGTACAGATGTAAAACGTTTGGAAGAATTGTATTGTAAACAGGTACCAAATATACAATTACAATCGGAACTTCATCAGCATATTTATTTCATCAACTCGTACATTAGCTGATTTCATTTATTTTATTTATTTCATTAATACTACTAACATAGGATCTACCTATTTTAATAATTATCAGATTCACGGTTTGGTTGTTGGGGTTTATCGTCACTTTCAACAATTTTTCAGCTTTACTGTAACTACCAGACTTACTGTGGGAGGAAAGACAGGACAACTATCCAGCTGAACCGGTGAAATCGACCTTGGTGTGTGTCTGAAAACATTAACATATGAAAGGGGTGAAATAGGACTCGAAACCCTACACCGGTGTTAGGCTAGTGGTCATGAGTCAGTGACCTTAACTATTCAGCCACTCAGACTCCACGGGAACTTCGGTTAGACCTTCTATCCACAAACATTTTATTAATCATGTCATCATACATGATCTTAACTTTCCACAATGATTGATTGATTGATTGTTGTTTAACGTTCAGCGAGCAATATTTCAGCTATATTCAGGACGAGAACAAGTTAATAAATACTAATAATTAAACGGGGAATAGGATAGACCATTGGGTGAACAATTTTGACTGCCACTGGAAAAGGAGGATGCAGTGGGTAGGGGGTGAGAAATTTAGCCGTGCAACTGGCCACTTACGGACCACTCACGGAGAGCTTTATTACAAGGGTTCTTTAACGTGCAGACAGAGGGGCATTCTCCCGACACGGGACCTTGGATTTTACGTCCCCAACCGACAGACGTTGGTTGTGTATTTATCAGGATAGGTCTTACCCTGCAAGGTGGAGAACCTGGGTCCTACTTCTATACCCCGGGCACCTGCGGGGGTCTTTCCACAATGTACTGACCTATTAAAGTACAACTGGAATGTCATGACTGAGCAAGGTATTTTTTTTTTTTTTATCAATTTTATAACATAACAAGAACGTTTTGATTGTCTTTGCCAGTTGGAGCAGAGGAATAGTAAACAGTGTGCATAGCACAGAATTTAATATTTGTGTTGTCTAGATTTTGAAGCGCTATAATCAGTGTTTACACGGGAAATCTTCCATTAACGTCAATATCTTACCAGTCGGATGCGGACGTTGAATCCGTGGTGCCATGCTCGGAAAGAGCCATAAGCCGAGCATTAAGTACCAGTTTTTGAGAGTTCGGGGTCGCTGTTTTCACCGGAAAAAAATGTAATTACGTGTCATTTTATGAACCATTTACCAGTTGGTGGAGCATCCTGTTTGCCACATTGTAGAAATCAAAGAGACGAATAATTCAACCCAAATTTGTAGCCAATTATTTTCAAATAATTTTTACATGGTACGTAACTGTTGTTATATTCCTTGTACCTTGAAGCCTTCAGTAGCCAGTTACGTAAGTTTGCAAGTGTCCGAAATTTGGCAATGATTCCTCAAATAATTTCATCTAGATCTATGAGCTCTGTGTTGCGTAGGTAACCAGTATGCTGTGCTAACTGGTAAATGTCGTTGTGTAAAACAAAACTTTTCCGGAATTGAAATAAACTCGAAACTCCCGTATTTTCCGATAGATTATGTTATTTTTATTGGTAGTTAAAAATTTCACTTCAGAGCTCATCTCATTTTTAATCTGTTTCTTTTTAGTACAGAGGTTTTCGTCATGATATAGCTGAAATATTGCTGAAAGATATATTTATGCCTAACAAACAAACAAAGACATTTATGCCACAATTCATAATTTAAAAAAATCCACACAAAAGGTGGCGATAATTTTTAATTTCAGATTAGCATATAGAACAGGAACTTTTTACAGACTATCCAATAATCATTCATGAACGTTTTGGTATAAGTGTTTTCGTTGTTTCTGA
This sequence comes from Lithophaga antillarum, assembly GCA_028566495.1. Classification (NCBI taxonomy): domain Eukaryota; kingdom Metazoa; phylum Mollusca; class Bivalvia; order Mytilida; family Mytilidae; genus Lithophaga; species Lithophaga antillarum. Next base: position 901 of record JAOXYI010050036.1, on the reverse strand, counting down.
GAGAATGTTTTAAATGTATTTCCTGTTTTCCTGTTGCCATGCGATGTTTGTAATCTTGGATTTTCAATCTACACAAAAACAAAAATTTTGCAGAGGACATCGAAAGAACATTTCTGTAAAGGAATAATGTTATTGACTTAGTGGGGTCTAAGATCTTTACATATATTTCACAGTGGGACCTGCAATAAACTAAAGTCTGCAGTGTTGACCACTATGGATTTCAGATTGGCATAAAAGACACGATCTTTGTAAAGAATCATCCTGAGACCATTCTTGAACAGTTTTGGTATAGTCCTTTCTCTCTCTCTTTTCTCTAAGCTTTAGAGTACCATTTAAAGACGCTAAGAAACAATTTTCTTGACTGAATGGGATCTGAGATCTTTGCAGGTATTTCTCATATGGTCATGTTAAACAATAACATCCATCTTGAATATCTGATTAGAATAAAAACATAAACCTAATACAAGACCATCCAAAAAACATCCAAAAAACATGCACGAACATTTTTGACGTAACTGTCTCACTCTGTAGTTTTATGAGAAACTCTTTAGATGTATTTTCCACAGTTTATTTTGTTAGACAACGTCGTATGGTTGGACTCGCAATTTTATTCATTTTAAATTTCAAAATCTTTGGTTCGAACATCACTGATGAGTTCTTGAAATGCGTGTATAGTGCATCAAATAACCCTAATTATTCAGAACATGATTATTTCAGTTCTGCTGGAATGTCTTTACGGAATAAGTTACCGTAGTTTTCCAAAGTTATCCAACACAACAAGACCATTTCCTTTGCCGTTTATAACAGGGCAGTACGCTCTCATATTTGTAAATAAACGTATGATACCAATTTCAGTGCGCACGACACGTGTTTCTGGAATAACCTTCATCAGGTACGCTCG
>JAOXYI010050035.1:0-20722 GCA_028566495.1 Lithophaga antillarum | reverse complement strand
TTTCTAAAAAATTCCAGCCCCCCCCCCTCAGTAACAAAATGGTTGGTGCCTTAAATTGAAGCTCTGATGTACACAAAATTTTAACTTGATGTGTGTAGCTTTACACAGGGTTCTTATTGCAGTTTTTGTCAGAACCCCATACCATTGAAATTGGGCATAGGACCATCCGTTCTTTCGTAATGTTACTACATTGATGTTTATTTTTGCACCCTAGACTACATCTTTCGATGGATCTCGACAAAATGCAGATGTAGTATACACAAAATAAAATAAATGGGTGGCGTGATTGTCAATGAGACAGCAATCCTCCAAAGCCAAAACTATAGATAATTAACATTTACAAGTCATCATACCGCCTTCAACAGCCTTCGCGATTAACCAAAAGCCCGACGGCCCATGCCAGTAAAAATCTTGTCGGGCCAGTGAAAATTTTATGTAGAAGATTGTGTTATCTTTTATAACAGGGACGTATCTGTTATATACGTCCCTGTTTATAATAATTCTCAAAAATTCTTAAATATGCAGTTCGGAGTTCGGGCTAGTCCCGGGGGGGGGGGTTCACTCCCTAGATAAGTGGTGGTAGGGGTGTTCCGACAAACGGGGTCATTTTTTCAATGAGTTTTCTGGGAAGGGAATATATGTTTTCACTTCAATTTCTTTAAAGGGGCTTACAAATTGATTCTATGATGGGGTGAACTAAGCCCTGGTCAAACTGAATGTTATTCAAATACTCATGAGAATAAACGACATGATCAGTAACAGTAATTATATGAGTTCTAGGAAGGGGTCTGGGGGTCTTATATTATGGACCGTGGTCTGAGATGGGGTTTAAATTTGTCACTTAAGTTTGTCTATGATGGGGTAGGGGTTTCGGACCTCCGGCAGAACACCCCCACCCATTTTGTATATGAGTACACCCCCCCCGGGGGGGGGGGCTAGTAAATGAAAAAAGTTTTTCATGATGTCTGCTTCAATAATGGAAGTATCCATACCATAGGATAAGCTACATGTATAAAAGGCCCTAAATAAAATATGTGGCATGGTTTAACATTTTTATGAGCGCTCTTCCCTCCCCCTTTAACCTGGGACAGTGTTGTGGCAACAGACTGCTAAACAAACAATAAAAATCAGTTGAAATGAATTTAACTCTTTAGTTCGATACCAAAGATGAAAAGCAGCAATTAACAAAAACTAGAGGCTCACCTGAGCCTGTATTGCTCACCTGGTTACAAAATGAACAATTAAATGAAACTGCAATGCCAATCTCAGATGTCCAATAAGAGTCACTGAATACAAATTTGAAAGGGGACTAACTACCAAAGGATCATCCCAGCCAAGTTTTGTTTAAATTGGCTCAGTGGCCAGAGAAGAATTCACACATATTCCCCATAGCATCCTATGTTCTGCAGTGTTGGCCATCTTGAATGGAAGTCAGCATTATCGGATACATTTTTAAGGGGATTACACAAGGACCATCCCAGCCAACTCTGGTTTTTCAAAGAACAGTTTTACACACATTTCTGATAAGGTTCTATGTTAAACTATGTTTCGAAATGGCATCTATCTTGGATAGAGGTCAGAGCCATTAAACACAGTTTGGAAAGAAGACCACCCAAGGACTATCCCAGCTAAGTCTGGTTCAAATTGGCCCAGTTGTTTCAAAGAGGATTTTTACACATTACTTCCCATAGGGTCCTATGTTAAAATGTTCAGCAGTGGCAGTCATCTTGGATGGAGGCCAGGGTCATCAGATAGTTATGAAAGGGACCACCCAAGGACCATCACAGCCAAGTTGGCTTGATGGTTTCAAAGGAAAAGATTTTTACACAATATGTCCCATAGGATCCTATGTTATACCATATTCTGCTGTGGCAGCCATCTTGGATGGAGGTCTGAGTCATTGCATATAGATTTGAAAGGGGACCATATGAGGACCATCACAGCCAAGACTGGTTTAAACTGGCTTGGTGGTTTCAGGAGGAGGTTTTTGTATATATTCACATAGGGCCCAATGTTAAACTATGTTCTGCGGTGGTGGCCACCTTGGATAGAGATCAGAACCATTGGATTTTGAAAGTGGACTATCCAAGGACCATCATAGCCAAGTTTGGTTTAAATTGGCTCATGATTTCAGAGGTGATGTTTACACATACCGGTATTTCCCATAGGGTCCTACGTTAAACTATGTTCTGCTATGGTGGCCATCTTGAATGAAGCTTGGAGTAATCAGATATAGTTTTGAAAGGTGACCATATAAGGACTATCACAGCCAAGTCTGATGTAACATGGCTTTGTAATTTCAGAAGAGAGGATTTTTACATGTATTTCCAATAGGGTCCTATGTTAAACTATGTTCCACACTTGCCGCCATCGTAAATGAAGAATAGAGTTATCAGATACAGTTATTAAAGTGGGCCAACCAAGGACCATCACAGCCAAAACTGGGTTAAGTTGACTTAGTGGTTTCAGATTTCCCAAGGGTCCTTTGTTAAACTATGTTCCGCCATCGTGACCATCTTGGATGGAGTTCCAAGTCATGGGATATAATTTTGAAAGACAACCATGCAAGGGCCATAACAGCCAAGTTTGGGTTAAATTGCCTTGATGGTTTCAGAAGAGAAGATTTTTACACATACAAATCTACTTCCCACAGGATCCTTTCTTAAAATCTATTCTTCGATGGCGGGCATCTTGATTGGAGATTGACATCATAGGATATAGTTTTAAAAGGGCACCATCCAAAGACCATCATAGCCAAGTTTATTGTAAATTGGCTAAGTGGTTTCTGATGAGAGGATTTTTACACATATTTCCCATAAGGTCCTATGTGAAACAATGTTCCATGATGGTGACCATCTTGGATAGAGATATATGTCACCAGACACAGTTATTAAAGGACCATCACTGCCAAATTTAGATTAAATTGGCTTTGTGGTTTCAGAGGAGAAGACGTTAACACATATTTCCCATAGGATCCAGTGTTAAACTATTCCATGAAAGGCGCCATCTTGATTGGAGATCAGAGTTATTGGCTACAATTTTGAAAAGTGACCATACAAGGACCATCACAGTCAAGTCTGGTTTAAATTGGCAAAGTAGTTTCAGAGCAGAAGGTTTTTGCAAATATTTCCCATATGGTCCTATGTTAAACTATGTTCTGCAATGGTAGCCATCTTGGATGGAGATCTGAGTCATTGGATATAATTTTGAAAGGGGACCACCCAAGTACCATCACAGCAAAGTTTAGTGTAAACTGGCTTAATGGTTTCAGAAGAGATGATTTTTACACACATTTTCCATCGGGTCCCATGTTAAACTACGTTCAACGATGGCGGCCATCTTGGATGAAGATACAGTTTTGAAAGGGGACCACCCAAGGACCATCACAGCCATGTTTGGTTGATTGCCTTAGTGGTTTCAGAGAAGAAAATATCTTCATGTATTTCCCGTAGGGTCCTATGTTAAACTATGTTCTGCGATGGTGGCCATCTTGGATGGAGATTGGCATCATCGGATACAGTTCTGAAAGGGGACCAACCAAGGACCATCACAGCAAAGTTTGGTGTAAACTGGCTTGGTGGTTTCTGAAGAGATGATTTTTAGACATATTTTCCATAGGATCCTATGTTGTGATGGCTGCCATCTTGGATGATATCTGAGTCATCGGATACAGTTTTGAAAGGTGACCATACAAGGACCATCATAGTCATGCTTGGATTAAATTGGCCTAGTGGTTTCAGAGGCGAGGATTTTTATACATAATTTCCCATAGGGTCCTATGTTAAACTATGTTCTGCGATGGCGGCCATCTTGAATGGAGATCGGAATCATGGGATGTAGTTTTTCAAAGGGGACCACCCAAGGACCATCACGGCCAAGTTTGTTTTAAATTGGCTTAATGGTTTCAGAGAAGAAAATTTTTATCATGTATTTCCTATAGGGTCCTATATTAAATTATGTTCCGCAATGGTGGCCATCTTGGATGGAGATTGGTGTCATTGAATACAGTTTTGAAAAGGGACCACCCAAGGACCATCACAGCAATATTTAGTGTAAACTGGTTTGGTGGTTTCTGAAGAGAATTGATTTTTACATATATTTTCCATATGGTCCTATGTTAAACTTAGTTCTGTGATGGCGGCCATCTTGGATGGAGACTGGAGTCATCGGATACATTTTGAAAGGTGACCATTAAAGGACCATCACAGCCAAGTTTGGATTAAATTGGCATAGTGGTTTCAGAGGAGAAGATTTTTATACATATTCCCATAGGGTCCTATGTTAAACTATGTTCTGCGATGGCGGCCATCTTGAACGGAGATCAGAGTCTTCAGATACAGTTTTGAACGGTTACCATCCAAGGACCATCACAGCCAAGTTTGATTTAAACTGGCCTACAGGTTTCAGAGAAGAAAATTTTTTTTAATGTATTTCCCATAGGGTCCCATGTTAAACTATGTTCTGCTATGGCAGCCATCTTGGATGGCGAGCGGAGATGCCGAATACAATTTTGAAAGGGGACCATCCAAAGACCATTCAGGCTAAGTTTGGTTCCAATTGGCCCAGTGGTTTCTGGAAGAAGATTAAAATATGACAGTTTACAGATGACAGACGACGACGGATGCAAACTCACTTGGCCCTATGGGCCAGGTGAGCTAAAAACAGGAATACTAGAAATACCTCTAAATGTCAGCTACTAAAAAACTCAAATAAAACTGACAAAAAGTCAAAATCGCTCAACAGAAGCAGAGACATATATATGTCTCTGACAAAAGATATCAATTAATACACGTCTAAAAGGGATTGAGTGTAAAAATATCATAAACATTTAAATGAAAATGGACTTGTGCAAATTACAAAAATGAAAAAAAAAGACAAGACAGAGGATAAGTTTAAAATGAACATAAAATCTTAATTATGAATTAAGCTCTTCATCAGTGAATCGATGTTTGTTCCAATAAATACCATAAATAACACTCTGAAGGCAACGCTTCGGATAAGTTTATTCGGAAGATTTATAAGTCCAAAAGGATTATGATTATGTTTTCATGATTTATTGACATTTCCATAAAATTAATGTAATATTCCATGTCTATAAGATTTCTACAAGAGCAGCCATATTTAACCAGAGACTCCCAAGAACCTGAATGCAATCGGTCACCTGGCTCAAAGCTGCCTTCATTAACACTTTGGTTGAACATGAGGTTAAATGTTCTTCAGTGGTTCTCCAGAAGATTTTCTAATGCATTTCTGTGAAGTCCTAAGTTAACTAATAAGTCCCCTGCTGGCTAACATCCTGAATGACAAATGTGCACCTTGTAAGGAAGATTTGTGCTATGTTTGGTTTAAATACATCCGGTAGTTCTCTAGTAGTTTTTTGTATGTATTTACCTATAGAGTCCTATATTAAACTAAGCCCCCTGCTGGCAGTCATCTTGGATAATAGATCTGGACCAAAGTCACAACGCTTGGTCAGCACCTTGTAATGAACATTTGTGCCATGTTTGGTTTCAATCCATTCAGTAATTCTCTGGAGGAAGTTTTTTGTTTTGTATGGATTTTCCATGGGCCTTATGTTTAACTAAGTCCCCCACTGGCAGCCTTCTTGGATAATGGATCAGCACTAAACAACACTTGGTCAGCACTTTATAAGAAACATTTGTGCCATGTAGAATTTCTTCAAGGGCTACCACAGCAAAAAAAAAAAAAACGAAAATTGGCCCAATCCTTTCAGCTTCTGCTATATACTAGTAGATGATGTCCTTTCATTAAACAATTCTTGATTCGGTGATTATCTACACCTCATCTATCCCACTGAGCTTGAGATAAAGGATACCACAGAAACACCAAGGTCTGACTCTTACCTTGACCTTGACCTTCACCTTGAAATAGACAAAAATCTACAACAAGCATGATGATTTCAATTTTCCAATAGTCAACTTTTATCTGTAGCAACATTTCAGCAGCACCTACGTATGGGATGTACATTTCACAACTCATACGCTACTCTAGAGCCTGTTGCACATACAATGATTTTCTCAACACAGCTCAGCTATTACCACAGAAGCTACTCAATCAAGGGTAATTTGCTCCACGTTTGAAATCATCACTCCAAATATTCTACCGTCATCACCAAGAACTAGTAGACCGTTATGGGATATCCATTTCGCAAATGAAAATAAAACTTTTTTCCTTGTAGATCTATTCTCTCCTTTATCCCGAAATGTGAATTATACTGAAATTGATCATGAGCAACATGACGGGTGCCTTATAAGAAGCAGTGATCGCTTACTTTTTTGGAGCACCTGGACCAACGCTGGTTTTTTGTGGGGTCCATGTTGCTCATTATCTTTAGTTTTCAGTGTGTGTTCTGTGTTGTTTTGTCTTTGTCCTATTCTTGTTGCGGTTTTACCTTCATCCTCTGGATCTTCCCTTTATTGCTGACCCTTCGGTTTTCTTTAAAATCCCTTTCCTTTTAACATGTTTAATTTCTAAAGTTTTTTTCTTGACAAAATGATAAATATCTAGTATTTACTAGACAAATCGAGATTATCCTTTTTATAAATATCAAATTAATGGTGTTATCACTTGGAATTGTATAAAAGAAGAATTGCAGAAAAATCTGAAATTCTGAAATTTCCCTTAATTTTACAATTATTTACCCGGTTATAAATGGCAAACAAGGAATATTGCATGGATATGTCTGTTCAGAATTAATCCAACCATACTGACAGCTTTTACGATTTGGAGAATTTTATTATCAATTTTATTATATTTTCCCTGAAATTTTGAAAGGGTAGGGGAAATATTTTTAATTTTAAAAATTTTGTACAAATTTTTTTGTCGAAATGATATATCTGGTATTTTCTAGACATCTTAGGCATTCTTTTTATTAAAACCATATTTATTGTGTTAATACTAAGATATGGTAATTTGAAGGATAAAATAGAAGAATGGTGGAAAAATCTGGAAATGCTAAAATCCCTGTTTTCAAGAAAGGGCAATTAGATGAATATTTGGACACCCCAAATGGAACAAAATAAGTCTTTTGTGTACATATCCAACAATTAAAACAAAAATATTGCTTAGTTTTACCATTTTAGCTTTAATTTATTTCATATTTTGACCATTTTTGCTCAAATCTGCATGGGTATGGGGTTATTTTTTTCAGTTTTTTTTTAAATATTCTACAGAATATTTTAAAAACCTAGTACTGATTAGAAAGCTAAGAAATTATATACTTTTCATTTAAAATCATATTTTCAGTGCTTACAAAAATATTTTGCTAAAAGTAAGCTAGGGAAAAAAATAAAAATCTGGGAAAAATCTAAGATAAAAATTAAAATTTACGATTTTCATTAATTTTTACCCATATAAATGGCTTCAAACACCCATAATGAATGATACCCGCCGCTTGGTGTTGCCTTTGCACTATCAGGTCTTTTTGTATTGTGACGTCAGATTTTCTGGGAAAATCTTTCAGTTGACGCATCCTTGACAATTGTTAATAGTGCGAGAATTTTCCCTGACAAGCGACGTCACAGAACAAAAACCTTATAGTGCAGCAGCGACACCAAGCGGGAGTCATCAGAGGGTATATTCTATTGCACCAGAGACATATAAAACCATTAATCATAGCATCGGATCATGGGTTTTCGTGCTATTAAGAAAGTATTATGACATCATAATTTTCATTGAAACATCATGTATAGTGCGAATTCATATGACGTACGAAAACATGATCGGACGATATGTCTCTGATTGCACTAGAAGAAGTGAGTGGGATACATTCATCATGAAAAAAAAAAAATGATTGCTTTGAATACTTGGGATGGTTTGGGGGCAATTGGAAGACAAATATTTGGCATTTTGTTATCATTGGGCCATTCCATTTAATATCTGACAAAGACATATGTCTCTGTATCTGGAAATGGAGGATAGATGGTGACTTTTACTTCAAGACCCTTAAGAATTTTGTTTGCCATTGTTGACACCCCTCTGGGCCATCCACTAAAATTATACCCCTCAGAAGCACAAAAATACCCCTCAGAAACAATAAAACACCCCTCAAACAGAACCATCCACTCAATTTTGAAAATTCTGATCCCTCAGATGCGAGTATTTTACCTGATTACTCACTGAAATGCCATTTGTGTCATTAGTTTCATTATGAAGGAGGACCTTGACCATGACCCAGACTTCCATGTGCATTTGTTTACAAACAGTACAGGAACGCACTCAATTTAAAATCACACACCAGTGTCATGATTGCCTTTTCTTCTTTAATTTAGGTTGACTATGCCTGGTTCTTGTCAAAATAAACGACACATTTAATATTTATCAACCGAATACGAATACGAATCCGAAGACTTTATTTACCAAATCATGGGCCCTTTAGGGTCATAAATTGTGATGGTGACATGAGGATAACCAATCAGCAAACAGGTCAGGTTTTAGAGTGGGACAGAAAGCTACAGCCTAAAACCCGCCTAAACCCGGAAAACATCAACCTTCATGATCCAGTCGGGATGGCCGTGAGGCAGTTCAAGTCAAAAGCCGGCAAAAGGCACAATATCGATCTGGCCTACACTGAAGGCATGGAAGTAGAGGATTATGTAAGAAGTAACATAAAATATTTTCTTGCAAGAAATGCACACGAACTGATTTGACCCCAAAATCATTGATGATCGACATTGTCATGCAGTCGTTCTATTTGGGCTACTAAAATGCATTGACCGTATATTTCTTTTTGTGATATACAGTCACTGACCGTATATTGTCTCCTGGCACCCAAGACGTCATTTCAAACAGGCAAACGTGTTGCAGTCTGGTAGACCGAATTCTTCTGCCTCTGTGGTGCAGATATTTACCAATTTTTCTTTTATCAATTTTTGCTAACAACAAAAATAAAAAAAAACCAATAAATAGCAAAAATTGATAAAAGAAAACGAAAATTGGTAAATGTCTGCACCACAGAGGCTGCAGAAGAATTCGGTCTAGCAGTCTGGATCCCCAGCGTTCATATAGACGTAGTCTCGGCATGCCCAGACGGTATTCTACATACATACGTTACACTCAGATTGATAATATCTATGTCTGGGAGACATTATATCAGGACAGCACCCACTAGCAGTTTGCACAATCGGCAGCACAACATTGTGACGGTCTTGTATTTGTAATGTCATAGGTCGAATTCATCACGTATTGTCGTTTACAATGCCAGATCAAGGCCATCCCAAAATCTTGCGGTGGCCTTCATTTGAAATCCTACCTTTCTCCCTCAGGCCCAGTATTGTATATATGTGGAGCTAGCAATATACAAAACAGGGCCTGGTCACCGAGGCTAGTGTAGACGTATTTACACCTTTTGGTATTTAGCTGAATCTGCTCCGAATGACCTTTCTTCCTCTCCAAATAACCTTTTGACTTAACAGAACAATCACTTTGAAATTGTGACATCAAATGTTTTACTTTGTGATGTATAATTTTGGGAACTTGTGTAATGACGGACTAATTTGCATACAAGGGTAGGTAATGGGTCCTTTTGCCCCAAATAGGGTGTTCGCCTCCGGTCGGTTCACGCTTGGTCATTTCCCCCTGGAAAAAATGAGGTTCATTGTTATGTGAATCAATTAAGTTTTCACTTAAAAAAAAACAGCTAGAACTTGTCTTTGATCCTTAATTATTTGTTGAATTGTATGGTCTCGTCGTCTGTAACTCATCAGAGCTGATTTTTAAGAATAATAAGTTACCACACTTGTTGTTATAACAATTAGCACCTATTGTTAATTAAATAGTTAAGAATTTTTTTCCTGTAGCAGAGTGTCAATTAATCCAGTGATAAGTAGTGGTGTTCTGGTGATCGATTATAATAAAAAATCAGTTGGTTTGGCATCCCGATGGCGATCATCGATTATGAAAGGTCATAATCGATCATCGGATAAATTTCCTGCCCTTTTTGATATTTCGTCTCTTGACCGCCACTGATCCCGTTAGATGAAGTAATGTGTCAAGAAATCAATATGGACGATATAAACAACAATAAGAATGAGGTCTCAGCTGAGGATCATGAAATTTATTCATATCCAGGAGGGAAGCACGGTCTCAAGCATGGAAAATATTCAGATTCTACAAATGAGGAACATATAACAGTTTGCCAGATTAACCAATTATATAATCGATCATCAATCAGTTAGGGTCAACGGGAAGTAACCGATGATCAGTTCCAAATTTCAACCGATTGAACAACACTAGTGATAAGCTTGTATATAGCTTGTTATGCATATGATCAAATTATTAATTAATTGATTATTAATATTTTAATTAAAGTAAAGATCTAAAGATTTTGTTGATCTGATTGTTATGACAACAATCAACTCAAGCAACTAGCTTAATATGACAACCGGAAGCTGTCGTGGACAACAACTAGTGTTTGGTCTTCATTATTTTCTCCATAAAAATCACATAAAATTCAACATATTGTTATATTTAAACCCCTGATGTCTCTTAAAAAATAATTCATTCATGTATTGCCTTTAATAATAACAATTTTGATTGTTGTATCTACTTGTCTTTAATTGTATCTGTATAGTAGGCCCACTGAGCTCATGGATCAGTACATAAGTGCAAAGACTAACTGGAATTTTTCCCGGTGTAGCTGGCAATTTGTTCTGACCCACCACACAGTCCGGATGGACCAGATTGCCTAGGCTGAATTGTCTGATCAGACAGTTGAGACTAGACTAAATACATGTAGTCCGGGTCTAGGCAATATTGTCTGGTCTGTTATTACAGAATATATGTAATACAAAAATTATTGGGGCAGTTGAAAATGCCCCTTTTGTTATCCTTCAAGTGAAGACCAGAGAGCAGCAGGTGTCAATACTGTGCCAAATAGATAAATTTCTCGCAAGAAAACTGAAATTTAGTGAAGATTTCAAGTTGCAGAAGTACTTTCAGCTCAGTTTTAATATTTGCAAACAAACTTGAAATAGAATAATGTTTGAAATAGATTCCGTGAAAATGATATGACCTACTCACACAAACAGGATGAGATACTGCAGGAAGATATAGTGCTTGTAAAATCACTCAAACAGATGTGTACGAGCTATCTTGAGCACCAAGATGAATGAAAAATGTTTCAATTTGTTAAACTGCTTTTAGATTCAAAAATTTTTTTGTAATAAAATCTCCACGAGCGTATGAATTTTGTTTGCAGTGTCGAAAAAAAGGGGGTGTCAGCCGAAATTGGCAACCAGGGAAAAAACTTACCGGGCGACCAGAATTTCATCTGGGTAATTCAAATTCTCGATACCCGTAGCCCAGCTGGCCGCTGAAACCTTTGATAAAAGGGGAGAGAGAGAAACAGGCAGCTGGACTTGCTGGCTATATTTATCTGGATGTTTATTACAGTAAAAATAGATTGGCTTCTTCGATTGGTCAAAATTGATGAAATATGACCTTTAACTCCAGTTTTATTTTTAACAACCAATCGGTTATTCGTTTCAAAAGAGTATTCCCCAAATTGGTTTCACATTACATGTACACAAAAATTCGCAATGAAAAGTTGGATTATTTACGGATTTCAGGAAGCTGTAAACTAGTTTAAGGCATGATAATAAAGAGATCTTTTCAGTCAGATATTGATATAACCCATCCAGTAGAAACAGAGACATGTAATTAAATGGTTTTGTATGTGTCTGGTAGAAGTTCATATGCCAAACTTATCGTTTTGCATTTTGACCCCACCAGGTGGAAATAGACATGTCAAAATCTACCATTGTCTATTTCAGTTCTGACTTCGATAGGTTAACATGGTTACAATATACATGCCCGCCTGACATAGAAATATCTCCCGTTGTTTAATATTTTCACATCCAGCAGAAATACACGTCAAAACTGATGGTTCTGAATTTCAACTCTGGTCAGGTAGAAATCGACATGTTAACTGAATACCTTCTGTACAGTACTACTGTACGGGTAAAAATACTCTGACGGGTAAAAATATACATGTCCACGTAACATCTTCCTTTGTTTATTACTTATAAAAATGACGATCTTCCAGACATGGATGCAATGAAATATCTGGTTTGTTTTAACAAACTACCAATGCACTCACGACTATTTCAATGGAGGGAGCAGAGATGGAAAAATTTGAAGTTGATCATAAACCACTGGAAATCACAGAAAAGCAGGAGGCTATTTAATTAAACTTACGAAAATTGTTTTCTTTGATATTGACAGACTCTATTAATTTATATCTTTCTTTATTATAGTGTCTGAAATTTAGTCTGTATTTCTGTAGAACAATACATGATTACATGAAACCAGTCTTTTATTTTGCCAGTCCAAAAGAAAAAAAAAGGAATGTGCACGTTCTGTCATTTTCTGAGAAAGATGCTTCTCGTGCGTCCTAAGTTTTGTGCCTTCAAAATTTTCTGGGGAGAACACTGATTTAAGCAAGTTTTATGATTTTGGCACTTCTGAAGATGAGGATTTTGATAACTCTGATGATGAGGACACTGTATTTTCTAGGCTTATGCCTGACTTTGCATCAAGTTTATATTTACTTAAACTAGATATTTGAATATTATACCAATAAAATTATCTGGAAACTAGTATTATACCTCTCTTAGTCTTTGAAGATTTTTAACTGGCTGAAAGCTGGGCTCCCCAAAAAAATTTGTCAGGAGCCCAGCTGGCCCCTGGGACAAAAAAAAATAAAGTTCTAACCCTGACAACGGTCTGATGATGCCTATTGATTCAGCGTATTGTAATGTATTTGCAATTTTTATACTAGTTCAGTTGCCACATGAAAATTTTGTCTAGCCTATATGATAGATTTCAGTTTTTAGCACTAAGAGTGAACCTTGACCAATCGGCAAAGATTCAGTAATAATAATGTGTTTTTATGGCTGACCAATTCAACTGCCCAACATAGCCTAAGGCTCTTTGATTTTTATGAATTTTATCGACACAATATGTAGAGATTGTATATTTCTTACAACAGTTCATTATCATTGATCATTTTAACCACTTCAGTGATCACAAAGCCAGGTTTTTGACTGTGGTTCTTTCTCCATTCCAATGCACTTCTGATAAAACCATTCAAGGCAAAGATCACACCCGATGCTAGGTTCATTCGAGGACAGCTGCCCACAGCTTTGGCAATTGTAGGCATCATAGCATACGTCATCTTTTTTCATTTCTGCTTTCCTCAGAACCCATCTAGTTTCTCCATCAGAATTTATGAAATACAGAAGGTTGTCCTTTGCAACAAATTGCTTTGCCTGTCTTCTGATCTTCCTCTTTTCATTTTCTGTGAGCCCTTCTTGATATTCTTTTTTCCGCCGTATATTTTAAAAGAGCATTATTTTCGTTCTCTTCCATGTTTGCCAGATAAATACATTCTGTAATTTGTTTTACACATATATATATATGTATATCGGTTGAAAAGTGTTCACTGCAGCTGTTGCATTTAGAGATTGAACTGGGGAGACAGAAATTAAGAGTTGATAAAAATAAATAAGTTCTTGACATGTTTCTGAAGCCCATGTATTACTATATTTGTTCTTTTGTCTATTTATGATATCTGATCATTAAAATGTTTCAACTTTACTCTGAACTCTTGATCATGTGTTGATATACAGTTTGAGGACCTAAATAAATTTGCTCTCTGAAATTTCACTATTTTATTACATATTCAAAAAACTTCGTTTGAAGGTCGAGTTTAATGAAACTTTTCTATGTTTTCACTTTTACATTGTATTTATTATTGTTCGAAAATGTAATATATATCTTAATATCAGTCACAAATTGACAATAAAATGCATTTTTGAATCCAAGAAACAAAGCTCGGACAAAATTGCCTAGTGCTGGACCAGATCGCCTAGGCTAAAATGTCCGCTCCAGACAATAGCGCCTAGGAAGTTATGTCCATGTGGACAATCTGGCGGTCGGATGTTCTAGCCTGATACACTGGACATGAATTGTAACCTTTTCCGAAAATAAAAAGGCCAATAGTAGTAAGAAAATTTGCATTTTTCATGATTTTCAGCAGGAGATGAAAAGTTAACAATTCTCTGCACAATATTATTTCTTCAAACAGTTCAGTAGTTCATCTTGAATATACCCTCTCTAAAGTCCATAGGAGTGATCTTCTCACAGCCTGATCATACTTTTGTTTTTTCTTCTCAAATATGCCAAATATTTAATTGCCATATATAAAAAGCATACTTTTAATAATGTTAATGATCGGGTCGAATGGGAATCCATGCGAAACACCCAGGGTGAATGGGAATCGGGGCGAAATGACTCTGGGTGCGAACGGGATTCGGGGTGAAACAACCCTGATTCACAAGGGTAAATACGTCTATGAAGATGTCGCAGCTCAATTTGCTTTGTCATTAAGTACGTGACAAAACCGCGGCACCAATTTTTGGGATCTATTTCTCAATAAAAACAGAATTTTAAGATAAATTGACCACTTTCCAACTTCTGAAGGTCTCGTTCCTGACTCAGATAAAGGGTAGATAACCTAGCATTATACATGTAAACTGACATATATAACATATGGTAGGCTGCAGAGAGATCATCAACTAAGGCACAGTTTATCAACAAAAACACACAAAATCAAATGTAATTATCAAATATTTTTGTCTCAGGCATACCTTACCTGTGGAGAACTGTTGTTTATTTGGCCTGTAATTAATATCCTAGAAGGTGTCATAAACATGATAAAGGGACACAGTTATACACCTGGCTTGACACACTCCATAGATTTACTTATAGATTTAAAATATAGAATTTAAGGATGTTTAATGAATTCTGACTACAGAATGTTGTAATTTTATGAATGCACGAGTGTTATTTATTTACCTGAACACCCCAGTATGATGACATTGTGATATTGCAGAATAGAACCCCAACTAAAATGTTAGTTATAAAAAAATCAAAATGGAAAATAAAGATAACAATAATATAGTACTAGATTAAATAAACATTAAGAAGTAACTTTTTTTGAAAAATTTTTGGGAAAAAAGAATACCAAATATATATAATTTCTTATATTGTGACTTTTATAGTTAAAGAAGAATTTATTACATTTATTATGTACATGATGTACTTTGTAAAAGTATTTGTAGTTATTTATTTTATTTTTATCCATCATTTCAGAACATCTTTTATGTTTTATTATAGTTCATTATGGAATGAAATTATAGATTGAATTAACAAATATCTAAATCTTTTTCAAATTAATTATTTCTTATAAGTAGTTTTGAAAAAAAAAATCACTTACATTTTTTTTTCTTTTTTCCAAATCTTTCTAAAACTTTTTTCCTGCTTATATTTTTCATGTTATTGTTTGTATACGTGTATTATTTTATTAAAATGATATTTTGCTATTTTCTAAAAAAATAAATATGGTATTCAATTTATTTATTTTACAACTTTTTAGCTCACCTGGCCTAACGGGCCATGGGAGCTATAGTTCAGGGTCTAATCTAGACTGGATGGAGCGGGAGAAGTGACCTCTCCCTCCCATCCTCAAGAGGGAGAAGTGAGCTGATGAAAGGGAGAAGTGATGTGCGTAATGAATACTCTGATGATTTGTTTCTTATTTGCAGCATGTATACTTCTCTTTCTACATTTTGCACCTTTCTTATTTACACGTAACACCCCCCCCCCCCTTTACAAGAAAAAAAAACAACAAACACACACAAACTAAAAGACAAGTTTTTCTTCTCAAACAAAATTTTGCCATTGAAAAAATACATAACATTCACTGATTTTCTTTTTTAATTTAATTAGAAAAAATGCACTTTAATAGCATGATTGAACTTAGGTTTACATTAAAGAGTTGTCCCTCTTTTGTTTGCAAGATAGAGTTGTCCCTCTTTTGTTTGCAAGATAGAGTTGTCTTTCTTTTGTTTACTAAAACTGGAGGGAAAAATTCGTTTCCAACAGTCACTTCGCTGCAGAAATTATTTTTTGGCGAAATTTGAAGAAAACAAAAAATTCTTGGCGAAGTTTTAAGCCATTTCGCCGGCTAGATTAGTCCCTGTAGTTATCACTTGGTGTCAATCGGCCATCCATCATTAACTTTTCACATTTGAATCTTCTCCTTTGAAACCGCTAGGTCAAATGGAACCAAATTTGGCAGGAAGCATCTGTGGAAGGTTTTTTGGTTTCGTCCCGTTCGGACAACAAACATGGCCGCCATAGGTAACTCTTGTTTCTGATTGGCTAATCCTAAAAAAGCTTCTCCTCTGAAACCACTTGGCTAAATTGAACTAAACTTGGCAGGAAGCATCTATGGAAGGTCCGCTAAAAAGTTTGTTTATTTCTCACTTTCAGATAATAAACATGGCCTCCATGGGCAATTCTTGTTTCTGATTGGATAATTGTAAAAAAAAATCTTGGCTAAATTGAACCAAACTTGGCAGGAAGCATCTATGGAAGATCCTCTATAAAGTTTCTTCATCTCATTTTGTTTGGACAAAAAACATGGCCACCATGGGCAATTCTTGTTTCTGATTGGCTAATTCTTGAAAAATCTTCTCCTCTGAAACTGCTTAGCCAAATTAAACCAAACTTTGCAGGAAGCATCTATGGAAGGTCCTCTATCAAATTTCCTCATTTCGTCCTGTTCAGACAACAAGCATGGCAGCTATGGGCAATTCTTGTTTTCGATTGGCTAATCTTAAAAAAATTTTCTTCTTTGAACTGCTTGGCCAAATTGAACCAAACTTTGCAGGAAGCATTTATTGAAGGTCCTCTATGGAATTTCCTCATTTCCTCAAGTTTTGGACAACAAACATGGCTGCCATTGGCAATTCTCAATTCTGATTGGCTAATTCGAAAAAATTTTCTCTGAAACCCCTTGGCCAAATTGAACCAAACATTGCAGGAAGCATTAATGGAAGGTCCTCTATAAAGTTTGGCCACCATTCTTAAAAAATCTTTTCCTCAGTCAAATTGAACCAAACTAACAGCAGAGTCAGTATGAATTATTTATATAAAACTTACATGAAACTTGCATATAACTTTTTTGATCAGATGAATAACATTACAGCCATAGCTCAACTTAAGTCAACACATTACCTATGGGCAAAATACTGGTAACTTCAAAATCTTCTGAAACCTTACATCCAAAAGAGCTCAAACTTTATTTACAGTAGCAATTTCAGTTGTCGTATAAAAATTTCCTTAATTTTTCCTAGTTATATAGTACCTAGATATCGCTGCCATGGGAACCCCTATTTTCTCTGAAACAAGGCGGCTAAATGAGACTAAGTTCTGTAGAAAGCTTCCTGTTCAGAATTGCATCATAAGATCCTGCTTGGCAACCAATGCAAGATTGATGAACATGATTGTTTTATTAGGGTGTCAGATGCCAGATGAGCTATACAGGCTCAGTGCTCTGAGCCTCTTGTTAGCTCACCTGGTCCGTCATCATCGTCCGTTGTTAACTTTTCACATTTTAATCTTCTCATCAGAAACCACTGAGCCCAGTCTGTGCCAAATTGCTCAAAGTTCTGTCTGTCATTCGGACAGACAGGGTGACATGTTTTGTCTGTCCGAACATATTTTTGTCTGACCGAAAAAAAACCTGTATGTAATAAATTGTATTTACAATTTGTTGTTTCATTTTGTTATAGCCGGTATACCACTTTCATCACATTTATAAGGTTTATCACCAGTATGTGTTCTTATGTGTGTCTGGAAGTGACTACTATGACTAAACCCTTTACCACATTCATCAAATTTGTAAGGTTTTATCACCAGTATGTGTTTTTATGTGTGTTTCTTAAGGTCCGACTCTGATCAAACCCCTTACCTCATTAATCCCATTTATAAGGTTTATCGTCAGTATGTGTTCTCATGTGTGTCTCTAAGTTCTGACTCTTACGTACTAAACCCTCTACATTCATCACTTTTGTAAGGTTTATCACCGGTATGTGTTCTTATGTGTGTGTCTGTAATTCACTTCTCCAGTGTGTGTTCTTATGTCTGTAAGTCACTACTCTAGTAGTGCTGACTAAACCTTTTACCACATTCATCAAATCACCAACAATCAATCAATCAATATACTTGTGTGCAATTGAACTGTTATATGAAAATGTGGAGAAAGATTAGCCTTGAATTTTATCAAATTTTATTTCAATCTCTAGCAAATGAGAATAGTGATTTCCAATTATCTTCTTCCCAGACAAGGTCCTCACAAAAGTTCTCATTGTCCTTCTCAGCAAAACCAAATAATTGTTCAATTTTATCAACGTCCTCAATGTCTTTATCATCCATGGTCGGAGCTGCTGCCAGGTTTTGTTACTTTTCTCTCGGGACGATTTTATTCATATTTTTTTCTGTTATGTTCATTCTGATCCTCAGAAGTCTTCCTTTTTAATGCTTTCCAGGGGATAGCTCCCTCCACGTATTAAATTTTTTCAAACATGCGGGAGCTTTTCAGCCGAAAGTTTTTTCGTTTCCCGATCAGTTGCGCATGCTCCGAAAAAATAAATAACAAAAACCGGACCGGTACAACGCCGGTCATTCGGTCCGGAAAGAAAACGAATGTTGGCGGACCGACAGCTATTTTGTCGGTCGGGACCGTCAGACCGACGACATTTGGGAAAGACTCTGAGCCAAATGGAACCAAATTTGGCAGGAATGTGCACTGGGAGATCCTCTACAAAGTTTCCTCATTTCTTGCCGATTGGTCAACTAACATGGCCGCCATAGGCAAATTATTGTTTCTGATTGGCCGATTTTCAAAAATCTTCTCCTCTGAAAGTACAAGGCCAAATGTTTTGAAACTTTATAGAAATGATGACTGGAAGGTCCTCTACGAAGATCCTCATTTGGTGCTGATGGAGTGGCTAACTTGGTGGCAATGGTGGCACAAAGTTTTACATTGAACTCTATGGGAAATTGCATTTTAACCTTCTTTTCTGAAACTGCTCAGCCAATTTGAATGATGTATGGAAGGTCTTCTACAAAATTTCTTCGTTTCCTGCTGATTGGTCAACTAACATGGCCGCCATAGGCAATTGTTGTTTCTGATTGGCCGATTTTCAAAAATCTTCTCCTCTGAAACTACAAGGCCAAATGTTTTGAAACTTCATAGGAATGATGACTGGAAGGTCCTCTACAAAGATTCCTCATTTGGTGTTGATGGAGTGGCTAATATTGTGGCAATGGCAGCACATATTTATACATTGAACTCTATGGGAAATTGCACTGTAACCTTCTTCTCTGAAACTGCTCAGCCAATTTCAACCAAACTTTGTATGAATGATGTATTGAAGGTCTTCTACAAAGTTTCCTCATTTAGTGCTGATTGGTCAACTAACATGGCCGCCGGAGGCAGTTGTTGTTTCTGATTGGCCGATTTTTAAAAATCTTCTCCTCTGTATCTACATGTACAAGGCCAAATGTTTGAAACTCTGTAGGAATGATGACTGGAAGGTCCCTCACAAAGATTCCTCGTTTGGTATTGATCAGGTCTCTAACATGGTGACAACGTCGGCACATAGTTCTACATTGAATGCTATGGGAAATTGCATTTTAACTTTTTCTCTGAAACAGGTCAGCCAATTCCAAACCAAACATCACATGAATGATATATAGAAGGTCCTCTACAGAGTTTCCTTATTTTGTACCGAAAGTAACTGAAGAAAAAATTAACTCAAATTGTAACAGTATATTCAGTGAACTTGAACTGTTTTGAATGTTCTGCAGATTAGACATAGATAAGCAGAATACTGTTTGTAATAATAGTTTTCCTTTGAACATATGCTTCATATGTAGACATTCTAAAATGGGCACAGTTAACCAGGTGAGGCCTCTAGTTTAAGAAATGCTGTCACATGGGTATCTTCAGGTAAATAACTAACACCTGTGCATCTGAATAATTTTAACAATCTGCAGTCAAAATTCATTAAATATTTTTTGAATTCATTATTTTACACTTTTTAGCTCACCTGGCTGAAAGCCATGTGAGCTATTGCCATCACTTGGCGTCCGTCGTCCGTAAACTTTTTCAGAAATCTTCTTCTCTGAAACCACTGGGCCAATTTGAACCAAAGTAGGCCAGAATCATCCCTAGGGTGTCTACTTTCAAAATTGTGTCCGATGACTTCGCTGACCAACCAACATGGCCACTATTACTATAAATAGAACGTGGGGGTAAAAAGCACTTAAAGATCTTCTCTGAAACTACTTGGCCAGCTGGAACCAAACTTTGATGGAATAGTCCTTGGATGGTCTCCTTTCAGAATTGTATCCGTTGACCTCATCCGCCAACCAAGATGGCGGCCATTACTATAAATAGAAAATACGGTTAAAAAATATTTTTAAAAATCCTATAAAATCACTGTTTTGGCAAATTTGAACTAGTTTTGGCAGGAATGGTTCTTTAGTAGTCCCCTATCAGACTGCCATCTGATCACCCATGTCGGTCAACCAAAATGGCGGCCGTTAATTTAAATAGAAAATTGAAAAATATTCCTATAAAATCAGTGATATGGCTAATTTGAACTAGTTTTGGCAGGAATGATTCTTACGTGGTCCCCTTTCATATTGCCATCCAATGACGTCGCCCATCAACCAAAATTGCAGCGTTACTATAAATAGGAAATACTCCAAAAATTATTGAACAGAACAGTGATATGGCAAATTTGAACTAGTTTTGGTAGGAATGGTTCTTTCGTGGTAGCCTTTC